>JAQZBX010016307.1:0-36623 GCA_029593785.1 Cabassous unicinctus | reverse complement strand
CCTCTCTCCCTGTGTCTTTCTCTTTTCCATTCCCCTCGATAGAAAAGGTGAAAAACAAGACGATAGGAATCAGGTTGAGTATTAGTGTTTTTGCTGGCCTGTGCAATAGAAAACGACAAGCAGCCAGCGGGGCCCTCCGTCAGCAGATCGCAGATTGGGAAGCAGGGCCGGGAGGTGGCGGAGGGCGAGGGGCTCCCCGGTGGCCGCGGGATGGCTGGGACGGGCTTGAGAGAGCCGGGATGAAGTCAGCACTGACAAAGTGAGGGGATTGATGGATGGACAAAGCGGGGAACTGGATGTGAGAATGGATGAGGGCAGAGGGGGAATTTAACACAGACAAACAGAATAAAAGACAGAGAGGGATTGCCTGCTAAAGTGTGCCCGCCCTCAGCTCCCACAGCAATTTACTTACTGCTAACTGAATACCCAAGAATTGTTTGCATCTTTGCCGATTTTCCTACCAGCCACGGCAGAGGGAAGACTGCAGATTCCAGCTAGCGCTGGCCAGGCTTTTTCTCTCTTGCTCACCCCGTCACCCCCAGCCCCCACCCCATTCACTCACACTCATTTAATTCAAACTGAGCAGCTGATTATTTCCAATAAGTTCATACAGTGTTTGTGCAGAATGTATTTTTTTCCCCTGCCATTATTTTAATGTTTCCACTACATTTACCTTAATCAGCTATAGTTGCCTTAGTGGAGTAAATAATAATATTTACCTGCTTCTTTTGAAAATGATGTTTCTGAAAGGAGATCTATGGTTGCTTTATGAAGGCGTGTGATAGTGATGAAAATGCAAGTCTCCTTTGTGCAGGAAGAAAGTTAGTGGCTTTTTACCTTTATCCTGTCCGTACACATTACTGACTGAATATTTAATGCTTGCAACATTTTAATTTAAGGTAGAAAATATGCTCTAACTCAAACACCACCCCGTATTAAAAAGATATATTATATTAGGCAAGGAAAGGATTAATTGGGAAAGAAAAGGAAAGATGGATCTTTGTTCCCCCTAAGAAAAATGTATAGCACTGTATATTTTACAAAAGGCTTATTATTTACAGTATACTTGTTTCGGAAAATATAAATCTGTGTTCTAAAAGCTCTTTGAGGTTTTGTTTGTTTTACTAATACAATTGGTGATCCAAAGAAATAGAAGGTAAATCAGATCATTACAATTGAATACCATACTCAAATATATATTTAGGGCTTTGTTTCCCTGTGTGAAAAAGAAAAAAAAGTGATTCTATGAGACCAGTTGATTTAGGGATTTTGGCTAAGGATTAATGTGAAAATTCCAAAAGAAAAAACTAAAAAAACCAAAGAATTGTTGGGAAAGTGAAAAGGGAACTTATCCCCAATGTAATACCATCCAGATTTTGCGTGGTAGGTTCAAAGGAAGCCCCTTTATTTTCAGTACATTCAAGCTCCTTATGGAGCTTGGGGAAGTCTCTTTCTCATTTTGGAATATATTGAAGTAACTTCTGTATTTCAGAATAGATCCTCTATCTACTTTCCATCCCCAAATAAAATAGTGGGTTCCCTCTCTCTCTTTTTTTTTTCCCTCTCAGTCTGCAAAGGAATGGCCTGGAAAGGTGAAGAGTGTCTGGGATTTTCTGAAGGGTGCTTGTTTTTGTGCCGACACACCTTGTTTGTGAGCAGGTATCTTTCTTGTGGACTACCTCCAGACTCCACTAAGGCTCAGTGTCAGAGGTAGTGACAGAGTTATAAGCAATTTCAGCCTTTGAAAGGACCCCAGAATGCAGTCAAAGCCGTCTTTACAATTAAAGCTAGGATGTTTGGAGAAGGGCTGTGGACTTGCTAGAAATGATGAATGGGTGTTTTAGAAAATGAAATTAATAAGTTGTCTATTGCATGGAGAGCCACGAAACATATTTTCAGGTCTAGCATAGATTATCTATCACTCCGATGTTGTTCAAAAGCGGATTTGTCTTCCTGCTTGCACCCACATTTTCCGTGCAGACTAAAGGCCATGACATGCCACCCTCCTGCCCATGTCTAGCATCATTTTCAGAGAAGATGAGTTCAGAGCTGGCTAACCGTTTGGATATTATATTGTATATTAATCCTGGTATTGAGTAATTTTTCAAAGGTTGAAAAATTTGACAAGTGATAAAATTAAGTTTATGAAAGCTGGCTCACACGTGGTCCAGAGACACAGCTCAGCGTAACGGGTCAGACAGAGCTATTGTCCATGTTGTGATAGGGGCACTGGTGTATCTGAGAGGACACTGGGAAGCTTTGGGGAAAAGGATGGTAACTTTCTCATGTGTGGTTTGTGGAGGCAGGTCAAGGGGAGTTGGTTTCTTGTGACTTTATGGGGATTTTGTAGTTTCCATGGTACTCACATCCTATTTACCAGCCCATATCCTAAGAATCGCTACATCTGTGCTTCCCAGAAGCAGGTTAAAGGTGCCTGGATTCCATGCCCCAAGAGATTCTGATACAGTAGGATGGGGTAAAGTACATGCAGAATAAGTTTTTAAAAAAATCAGTTAGGATGATTCTGACATGTGGTTCAGAGATTACTCTTATTCTTCAGTGTCCCCATTGGAGTTATTTTTGAAATTTTGGTGCATCCCTCCAAGTCTTTTGGACTTTTGTGCCTTTAAATTGGATGGGGTAATAAACATCACAAGCTTCAGTTGTGTTTTATACCTCTCAATTTCTTTCAATCCTTTTTTTTTTCTTATTATAAATACCATATATGTTCACCTCAGAAAGTCTGGAAAAATTGGAAAATTCTGAAGAAATAAAATTATCATGCAAAAGTTACCACTGTTAATAATTTGTGATGTATTTTTCCATTCTTTTAAAAAATATGTACCCATCTTACATTTTAGAAAACTAGGACCATTCCATTTATTTTGCACCATATTTTGTGCAAACTTATTTTGCATATATCAGTAGCATTTTGAACATATTCTTTTGTCATTAATTCTTCTGAAACATGGTGTTTTTAGTGGTGGGACAGGATACACAGACAAATTCTCTCTGCCAGTCTCTTATTGTTGGGCATTTAGGCTGTACACATTTTTCCCTGTGTTAGTATAATAGTGATAAACTTTGATCTAACTGGCAAATGATAATTTAACTATTTTTTAAAATTAATGAAAGTTGCATTCTTCTATCCCTTGTTCCTTCCATTTATCCACCTACTCCTCCTGATTTATGAACATTTGATTTATCACTGTTTCTGAAAAATCAATGTCTGCTCAATATGAGCAGCTTTTTCCTAGAGCCTTAGAGAGTATAAACTGGTCATTAAGTCACTGTAGTTGTTAAATATTCTCAATACTATTAGTATCATGGTCATCTACTTTAGTATTTTCATTACTCAATGCTAGCAGAGACCTCCTTGGAGGTGGTGAAGGAGCATCAAGAAGCACTGCTGGGGATAAGCAAGAGTCTCAAAGGATGGAGGTCTCAGCAGCCCTCCCTCCCCCATTGCAACCAGAACAGCTCCGCTTTCAGGGTTTCACGTCGGCCTGTTTTTAAAAGAAGGTTCTACTACTAGGCAGTTGATCTAGTCTAACTCCATTCCTTTCATAGGTGAAGGTACTAAGGCTGAGAAATGTCAAGTGGCTGACATCTTTCTGTCTTCTGGCACGTTTTATTTCCCTTTATAGCCAGCTCTCCTTTCATGTTCAATTCAGTCAGTGAGCTCAGACCCAAGAGAAGAGGAGGAGGAAGGAGCCTCTCTCTTGTTCATTTGAGCCTCGTCCCCCTTTTTGGGCCTGACAGAGTGGTTTGTTTGTGGTGATCAGCATAGACTTACGTGTTCATTTGCCATTCATTTCCTCCCAAAGATCCAGTAATGTAGCAAATCTAAACAAATTGCCAATTGGATAATGCCCTGTTGTGAGTAATTAATGCCAGTTATCAAAAAGGGGCTACCAATACTAGTATATGTTCTACTATAAGTCCATTACTGAGCAGGTCCAAACCTCTCTATGACTCTGTTTCCTCATTGATCAAAATGTGGCTATTGAATGAGTCAAGCTCCAAGGACACAGCTCTTGTCTAGGTACATGGAAAACACACATGAAAGGAGTAAAATGAGTTTTACAAATTGAAAGTAATGTTAGGAGATTATGTGGCATTGAATCATCAGGGAAGACTTCATGAAAGAAGCGAATTTGAACTGACACTTAGAGACAGCTAGGCTTTTATTTTTTATTTCATTTTAAAAAAATAAGTAAACCTCTATTTGCAGATAAATATGATTCTCTATATAGCAACTTCTGAATAATCCACAACAAAGCTCCTAGAGCTAATAAATTCAGCAAGACAGCTAGGCTTTTAAATAGACAAGGAAGAGGTAGGGAGAGCATTGCAGGGCAGGGATGAGAGTTTGCAAAAAGGTGGCGGCAGGAAAATAGGGAAGAGTTAGGAGATCTGTTTTGCTGGCACAGCAAACATAGTAGAGAAGTGAGACTGAGGTTGGGAATACCAATTGATGCCATTTACTCATTCATCCATTCAGGAAATATTTGGGTGTCTTTTTTGTGGCAAGTATTGTTCTAGGGCCAGGGATACAACAGTGAACAAAACAAAGCTTGTGCCCTTAAGGAGCTGATATTTTAGAGAGGCATGGCAGACAATAGATAAATTAGTAAATACATGCACACACATGTATGATGGAGAGAGCTATGGAGAAAGCTAAAGTATAAAGAGGGAGAGAGCAATGAGGGTAAGTGTGTGGCTGTTTGAGATGGGGCTGGTCAGGGAAAGCCCCTTAGAGAACTTGACATCTGAGCAGAGACCTCCATGATGCCAGGAAGGAAGACGGAAATGTTAGGAAAAGCAGAAGGCACAGGAAATTCACAAAATCTTGAGGCAGGAATGGAATCTATTCTCTGGCAGCCATATTGGTTGCCTGTCCAAAAACCACCCCGTCCCCTTTTGTCTCAGCTCTCAGAGTTCTGTTTTTGTATTTAACCCTTTATGCCATCATGGAAAGTACCTCTTCTTAGCCCTAAAGGTTGAACCTTGTTTGGTTTAAGCCAGTCATAGCAACTCCATTCCCCTCACCTGTGATGGGTTTGGACACTATTATGGCCAATAGGACATGAGGTGCTGTCTGCTATATGGTGGGGGAATTCTGAGAAAGGTTTTCCTCTGTAATAAAAAGAGAACCGTGGGAGAAAATGCACCTCCCTCACTGGATGTGTTTGTGTGCATGTGATGCCTGAAACTGCTATACCATCTTTTACCCACGATGGGAGGTTTTGAATTGAGGGTGGAACAGAAAGATGGGAAGCACTTATATCCTTGGTGATATCATGAGCAGAGGAATTAACTCTGGAGGCCATCGTACCTTTTGACTTCCTGTGTGGTTTTATAATAAACTCTTATTGCTTAAGTCACTTTAAGTTGGGTATTCTGCTACTTGTCACCTAAAGTACCTTAAAGGATATAAAAATCTTGGAACAATGCTCTTGTTCAAATGCACTTCGTTTATGATCTGTTCAAAAATTACCTTGTCAGAGACACCCTTTCCAACTCTTTCTGTTAAATAGGACAAAGGTGAAACGACAACTGTGAAACGATTAATTTAATTCTTGGATACACCTATGTTCAAGCAAGTGGCCTCAGACTCTGATCTTTGCATAGGAAAGAAAGCCACAGGGGTTCCGTGGTGCAATTTGGACGGGGTCCCTCCTCTCCTGCCTTCTTCTCAGATGGCTTCTAATATTCAGGTCCATCTTCATAAATGAAAATTCCGGGAGCCCATTTGCTCCACATAAAAGGTGATTGGCTCCGTTTGTAATAAATCTCAGTATGGTGTGCATGCTATCACTCTGTTCATTTGACCTTGGTGGAACAGGCTGATGGGGCAGTGAAAAGTATGATATGAAAAATGAGTGAGCAGAGCAAAGTGAGCAGTGAGTCAGTCTTGTGTGTGATTAGCTGTGAAAATCTCACCAACATGACTCAGAGTCTGTCTTTCCTCCCCTTTGTGATTCCCTCCCTCCTTTCCCAGAGGACCCTGCAGCCACTCCACAAGTCAGCTCTCCTGCCATGGGACTAGCATGCGCCTGCCAGTCCCATGGATCCTTTTACTCTGTGGGCTTACAGGGCTTCCTGGGTTGTGAGGTCTGGGGTGAGAGAAATTGGGCTCAGAGGAGGAAATCTTTGGCGGGGCTGGGGGTGGTGGTGTTTAATGGAGCTCAGCTGAAGCCTTAGGGAGTCCTCTCCAGAGGTGCGTTGAGAAGACATGAGTGTGACAGAATGACTTCAGTAGGCTTGTAAATCTGCAATTATACCTGAGGACTCAGTGACTCGTGGTTGAGGTCTCCATCAGCTCCACTTGCAGAGTCAAGCCCTATAAAAACAGGGCAATGGGATGGTAAATCAAGCTTCCTGGGGAAACGTGGGACCCTGCTGCAGAAGACTTGCATGCATAAAATGGAAACTTGCCTTTAATGGCATAGCTCTTATTGCCAAGCTGCAGAGACCACCTTGGTGGCAGGTGGAGGTGCTTCTGAAAGGGAACTCCCTGCTGCAGGTTGTCTCTTGTGGGGATGCTCTGCTTCCATTATGTGGTGTTCAGGGACCAGGAAGCAAGGCAGTGGAGATCCCCCATCTGTTAAACCAACTGGCAAAATCAGTTAACTCTTCAGGTGGTGCCATCCTGCCCTGCAAAATGGAGAACATGTGTTCATCTCAAGAACCAGCAGAGGGTAGAGTGTCCATGGAAACTGGCACCTGCCTTACGATGCCTCTGATCAGGATCTCAGAAGTGCCCCTTTCATTATTGAGTTCTTCAGTTTGTGTCCTCTGACCACTGAGTAAAACTTCGATCCTTCTGCCATTTGGGGCCAAGAGTCACCCTAGTTATTGGAAAACAATTAGTTATGATTATTTTAGCTCTTTAAAATGTTTTGTTGCCTGAAAATAAGGTCCCCAGCTATTGAGGAAGGAGAGATTCTTGGAGGAATAGTTAAATGAGCTTGATTACTTTGTAATTAGCTTTTCAATTTTTTCCGTGTATAAATGGTTACTGCTTTTTCTTAAGGTGGTCAGACATGACCCTGCGTCTTACATGGAGCATTTCTTGCATGTCACTTGTTGATCCAACAATACTGCTTAACAAACTCCCCCAATGACTGGTGACACTCAATGATGAGCATTTATTATCAAGTCCACGGGTTTGTGGATTGGCTGGGGCTGCTCTGTTACAAAAAATCCCTATTTCTTCTGGGATCTCAGAGCTTTCCTGCACAAGCTCTTTTTCTTTGGGATGTCAGAGGCTCCCAGGAGATGGGGGTTTGGGGGTGGGCAAGGCAACTGGAAACACGTGATACCTCTTAAGGCCTAGACTCAAAACTGGCACATTGTCACTTGGGCGTAATGAAGTCTTGAGGCCAAGACTATCGTCAGTGGATCAGGTGTAGATACTCGAGTGGGTGGAGCTGCAAAGCCACCTGGCAGAGAGCACAGGTACAGGGAGGGTGAAGAATTGAGAACACTTTTGAAATGCCCCACTATTTATTTAGTCCACTTGTCATTTATTAAGAGCCTGGCTTGGTTCTCCATCATAAATAGGACAAAATTCAACTGCAGCCTTTTCCGTGACTTCCAAATGTCTTAATATGATTTTACTGTAAAAATAGAATAGGTATTTAGTAAAAGCAAAAAAAAAAAAAAAAGAATTAGGAAACATGAGAACAATATATGAGTCATTGAGAATCATTTCCATTATGTGCTGTTTGATTCTGTAGCCATATTAAGTCAGGTTTATGAGTGGCTGTTGCAGACAAAAAGAATAAATATGTCAAAGAGGACCAAGTCCTCAGTCGATAACCATTTACTCCTCCCTGGGTCTTGGTTGTTAATTTTGGCTGTGTGATTGACTTGAGCTTGTAGAATAAAGTGAAGTAGATTAACAAATCATCAGAAAGAGCCCCCAAGAGAAGAAAAAGAAAAATAGATTAGGGTAAATTTTTCATTTGGCGTTCATTTCCCCAAAGATCTAGTCATACAGCAAACATTACAAGTTTGACAATTGGGTAATAGATGCATAACATGTCCAAACACTTGGGCTGTTCTTCAATTAACACCCAGCCCTATAAGGCCATATGGAATACCCAGTTTAAGAAGAACGCAGGAAAATTGGCAAAAGACCAGAGGAACTGTTGCGATAACAGGTTTTGAAGTGATGTATCTGAAGAGCTTATAGGGTTGACATTATTTGCTTAAAGAAGAGAAGCTTGAAGGAAATTCCTCAGGTGCATAGGGATGGCTCTATGGGAGAAGGGTAACCCAGTACTCTCCATTCTAACCATGAAGTGAGTAAAAAGAAATAGGTTTACCTTTAAAGCCTGTGCAAATTAAGTTAGACCTACAGGACAACTACTTCCACTTGTTAGCTTTTGTAGTGGTAACCCAGGGTTGTTTCCAGGTAGCGGAATATGTCTTCAGGAGGGATTTAATTTTTAGCTTTTAAACAAGCAAGAGGCTCTTCTTTTAGAGAGAGAGAGATGGTCATGTATTGTTCTCAGAGGCAGGGGAGATTGACCTTTCCTGAAAGCCTGTTTCTAGATGTTACGGGAGAAAGTAGGATCTGGCACAGTATTTTGGGGTTGCTGGCTGAGGTAATGAAAGTGGTACCCCTTAGTCCCATTCTATCCCAAGGCCTTGGTGTGTACTCAGTGAGTGGGTAGCCCATGGGCTCTATTACGGAGAACTGCAAAAGAGTCTTTGAGAGTTTTAATTTCCATGGGAAACAGAAGGTCCATTTTCCCATTAATTTATAGGCTGGTTATGGTTGGAGGTTATTTAAGGGTCTTAGGAGGTTCTTTTGCCCCTGTGTTTGCACAAAGGCCTGATAAATTGGAAGCTGAAGCCCAAAATGCCTTCGTGCTTCTAACACTCACATTTACAGCACCTTTCTTCCCTATTCAAAATGAAATTCAAAATTTAACAAGGAGAATGGCAAACTTCTTGTGTTGTTTTCTACTTAACCTTGAATTACCATACATCATACTCCCAGATTGTTTTCTAAATTTGCAGTAATATAGGTTATTGAGTCTCTGTATTATCATACAGCCCTGAATTTGAGAAGTCTGCAACAGTACATCAAGTCTTAGTAAAAGGAGAAAATTGTACACATGGGAAAGGAGGATAAATAAACAGGAGGTAAGAGAGTGCAGAAAGGAGGCATTGGGGAGTTGTGGAGAGACTGTAGGTGCAGGGGGTGGGGGTGGGGTCAGAAAGCATAGGATTTTGTGTCTCCACCACTAGTTGTATGACCTTACATGAGTCACTTCGCAACATGTCTTGGTTTTCCCATCTATGAAATAAGCACCTTGGATTAGGTCATCTCACAATTCTTCTCACTTCTAAAACCCCTTGATCCACAGTCTGTGTTCAAACTCTCTTAGAGAAGCTGCTTTAGTTTTCTATGCCCATCCTGTGAACGGAAATGCTCTTAAAGTATCACTCGTTATCCAGCTTAACTGAGTGGTCATCAGGTTAGTGAAAGCGTGTCGACTTAGGAATTCAGAGTTGCAAACATCAGCTAATGGGCCACCTCTCCCTTTCCTGTGCCTACAGTCCATATGTTAATTAATTATGGCATCTTTTCCTGTTGAGCTGGAGCTCTGCCTCCGAATCCTTCTCATCACAACCTGCCACTACCAGGTGGCCACAGTTGGCTCTTGAGAGGAAACCATGTCCCTCTCCCTGGCCAGTGTAGGTAGACTCCTGAAGATACAGGGGTGGGGGTGGGAAACAAGAGAAATGGATGCCTATCTTGAAAGAGCTTCTCATCTAAATCTAATGAAACACATAAGCAAGCATGAGAAACCATGGGGAGAAGTCATTGTGGGCTGGGAGTAGTTTGGGTTTTCATCAAGATGTTTCAAACACCTAGGACTGCCTTTTATTAAACTGTGCAGGCTCATCTCAGTACAGAGAATGCTGTGGAAGATAGATCAGAGTGATTGAAGACATTTGACTTCTCAGTAAGTACACATTTGAAAGTCAGTAGTCTTACATAACCACTTTGTGTTGGCTGTGATCTGAGACTGTTTGTAATTTACAGTATGTGACATTAGCCTTTGGACCTAACGGTTTTGAAGCCATCCAAGCTTTGGGAATTGTCATTTAGTGCCCTGGATCGCTCCTCTGCTCTGTGCCTCTTTGAAGACCAGGCCGGTGAGTGGGTGGAGATGAGAGTAATTTTTTATCTGATAACACAGAGAAAGAAATAGTCTTTATATATGCATATGCAGATTATAAGCATGATGTATGTGTATTTTCTGTGTATTTTATTCCAAATATGCCCTATTTGAAATTTATGGTAAGAATGTGGCAAAAGAGAAAAATACGTTAAGATTTGGAGTCTTGCTGTACTTATAAAAAGCCGTTGTCAAATCTCTTGAGTTTTTAAAATTAAAAAAAAATATCCATAGTGATGGAGTATATCAGGATGTCTGGATCAATCTTCTGGTGGATTCCAGATCTTCAGAGTGCCGGCAGCACCGCCGTGGCCCTGGGCTCATCCCTGTTCCCCAGCTGAGCTCAGTAATGCACAAAGGTCCTTTTCTAGGTGACATATCATGTTGTATTCCAAAGTACACTTTCTTTTAATTTACAACTTAATTTTCAACCTAATTCAGAAGATTGATACTATAATGCTATTTGCAGAAGTATTGAAATGTCAGTAAGTTTTATTGTAGTAATAAAGAGCATTCCATATATCACATACTCTATAGGGATCCTTGCTTTTTGCATAGATCTTCATAGCAACAACCAGTGGCTAAATGCTGGCAATCATTAATTTTTAAAGAAGACATGGTTATGATGAGTTGAGGAATTAAGGCTGGTGGTGAAGAATGAACTTTAATTTTTTGACACTTTTTTTGGGGGTGGGTGGGGGGGATTGCATACTAAGGTGAGGTGACAGCAAGATGATAAAAAATGGTCCAAATCCCAGGTTCCTAATACTTAAAATGCTGTCTGCTCATAAAAAGATTTCAGTCAGGGAGAGGCCATCTTTGAGCTCCTCGTAACAAATGGGTATCAGTGGCCCATGAAATAATCAATGCCACTAATCCATCTTGGGGCCTGCCAATATGTTAATGGCCCTGGTGCATCGTTATTGCTACAAGACCATAAATCATTCCAGTACCAGAATGCATCGCTGTCGAGTCCTCAAACCCCTAGCCTGGAATAAAGTGCTGTCTCCTAACAATTAATGTCCAAACATTTTGCAGCTTTGTGCCTTGATTGTTTTCAGATGCTAAAAAAGTAAGTAGGACAGAGTGTAAATCAATAAAACTATAAGACAAAGTGTTTTAATAATAGGAAGGTTTGGAGTAAATCATAGTTCTGTGTTTATTATTGCTTTTGGGGTAATAAATAAAGAGTTGCCTTCTACTACCCAGCAAAGCTACCAAATTGAAACAGGGGCTCAGAGTCCAGGGTTAACTTCTCAGAATGGGGTTTCCTTCTGTTGTGTTACCCTGAAAAGCACTGGGCCAATGGGAGTCACAAACCGAGCTCTGTGCTGTAGGGCAGAGTTTAGTATACAGTGAATGTATTTTGGGGCCAATTCAGTGAGGTAGTTTCCTATTGGAAAGAGCAAAAGTCGCTCAGCCTGAAATGGTTTCTTTGGCACCATCATGCTAGTACATATTACTCCAAGTAGCCGCTATGTGTGTGGTTATTTGACCATGATGACGTTGGTGATAGAATCATTAAAACAGCACCCAAGTTGGTTCGGGGTGCCTGGGAGCCTTTTCTCACATTTCTTTGCATTTACCAATCTGGCCTGGGAGGTCTCCTTTGGTCCCACCAGTACATCTGCTGAACTGTAGGCAAACCCAAGTGCATCTTATTTAGAAAACAGAGTTGTATCCAATGGATCAGATTCCCCTTGGTCGGTGTCAATTTAGTCCACTATTGAAGGTGGTGAGAAACACGATGGAAAGTCATTAACTCCACCTGGTATAGACGAAGTTTAGTTGTGCTCATTACAGTGTTGCTTGTTCTACACCTGTACTTTTGGCAGCAGCTTCTGTGCATCAAGGAAGGTTAGCTATTCAACCGGGGAGGGGGCAGGAGAGGGGGAAGGCTTGTCATTTGCTCGGGAGCAGTAGACAGAAGGGAAATGGCTTTTGGGGCTTGCCAGAAACGGGCTGGAGAGCTATGTTGATGCAGTTCGGAGTCCCATTCTGGATGGAACAGGGATGTTTAACCCAGGCTCAGCTGGACTCCCATGTCAGACTGAATGCTGTAGTGAATGAAGAAAGTAAAATTAACAGACAAAAACAAATGAAAACAGAGCAGAGTGTTGGGGCTTGGGTAGTTTTAGCTTTTAGTTAGTTTTGATATTGAAAATAGAGCTGTGTTCTTTCCAAACCCATGTTCAAGGACTGTCATGTGATAGGAGAGGAAAGAAGTTTCTGACCTCCGACGGGACTCCCCTCTCTTGCAGTTGTATGCCCCTAGCTCCCAGGTCTGATGGGTGTTTCTGGTTTATTTTGGTGCTCAGGAAATAAGCACAGGAAGGGGCCAGAAAAACAGTGGCTCCTTATAGACAGAAAGACAATTAAAACTGATATGACTCTTAGCAGAAGTGGCAAGAACAGGCAGGATGGAAGTAATTTATTCAACAAATTGTCCAAATACATAAAATTGCACTGATGTATGGTGCAGTGGTGGGACAGTGGAAAATTTGATAGTTGTTTCCGTTGTGTGAATTACTCAGACAGGATGCCTTTGTGAGGTATGGGGGTTTGTTTAATGTTCTGACAACAATTTAGATCCTGTTATGGTTATTGCAGTGTAATGCCATAGTAAAAATTGAACATGACACACCAGCAATTTATTATTTGTGTGTTTTTTAACCTTGAGTATCGGATTGTTTGTCCAAGCATATCCTTTGATTTGCTATGAAATTTATTGTTGATAAAAATTTATTGTTGAACCATAGATTTAAGGGAAAAAAATTCTAGCTCGGCTACAGGACTTATGACAGGTAGACTCATGACATTATATGGTAATTCAGCATGAAAGAATAATTGTGACACTCTACTTGGTTGTGGAGTATAATCGTGCTGTGAGGTTCAATTCACTGAAAGGCCAAATTATCTTCAACTACATTAGTCTGACAACCTATAATGCTTTGCAGAGGCAATTTGTAGACGTTTCACAGAGTGCCAGCAAACAGGGCTCCCCATTATGCCACCCATTAACAAATTTGTGTAGGGAGAAAAGTAACTTTTCCATTTTCCTGACTGTTTTCAAGCTTTGCAACACAATAAATATCTAATGGTAGTATTTGCATTGCCATTTGCTCACTTAGTTTTAAAATTTATTTGAGGTATGGGAGGAGAGATTTACCTTTTAAGCTATACAGACTGAAAAATATTGATATTTTCTTTGACTTAAATAACAGTGTGGTGTAGTGGAGAGAGCGTTGTATTTGGAGGCAGGGAGCCCAATTGTGGTTGGAATCCACCCCCTGGACCTCTCACTTTCCAGAACATGCCCTCATTCACTTTGGGCCTCAGTAGCTCCGTCTCTAAATTGGGAATTATAATGCCCTCTCCTGAGAATCTCTGAGAGAGAATTAAGAGGAGTGGTTTGTGCTATTGCTCCCAGCCACTGGTAAAGGCAGTTATTTTGGAGACACATGAATGAGGAGTTAAGGCGTGTCGGCCTCTTTTGTACTGTGGGTGCTAGGGAGTGGAGCCTTGGGCTGGACCAGAATTGGACTCTGTGGCTTGGGGTAGCATCTCCCTGCTGGGTGGGTGTTGCTTGGTTGCACGTGTGTAGATACCTGTCTCTAGGACAAAACCCAGGGCTTTGTCAAAATAGATGGTCTGACTTGTATCACTGCCAATAAGCACATTTGCTTTTCCCTAAAGAATGAAAAAGCTACTCCTATGCTATAGGAATTTAGGGACTCAAAATCTCTAAATATCTTGAATTATCTTTTATTATTCAAAATTATATCAGATGAATCCTGAAAATGTTTAACTGTGCAGGTGTTTCTGCTTGTGGGGATGTGCAGAGCTGTCTGGCTAAATGTCCTAAATATTTAATAAGATTTTTTTCCATTTTCACCTGGATTTTGGGAATGGGGAGAATTCAGTCCTCTTGCTCTTAAAAGGCAGTGCCATGTTTACCTTTGTTTTTTTCAATGTATTCCTGTGATCCACTGTTCATTTCCTGAGATATGGGCACTTCTGGATTGAAATGAGTCTTCCATGGGCGATAGATTTGCAAAGAAGGGCTGAGGCAGCTGTCGAGGCCAGAAGGCCCTCTCCTTCTTTGTCTCCTCCAGCTCAAGGGGTCCTGTAAAAGCATCTCACTCCTGGGGAACAATGGGCCTGAAGATAAATCAATCTCTCCATCTCCCGTAATTGATTTGTAATTTATGATTTTATGACTCTTCAAACTTCCTGCCTTGTTTTTGAGTGCAGGTTGCATAAATCAGTCAGTGTCACGCAGTGATGTTAGTTCCAATGTCAGAGACTGACCCTTCACTGTGCCAGGCCATTCGGACTCCCACCTGCTGCTTTTGGGGAAAGTAATGGCTTTTCTTCAGGACAGATTTGGCTTTGGCCTTTTCTGTTAGTATATAAGGGATGCATCCTTTTGGTTCTTCCTCTCTACCTTGGTGTACAAATAAAGTTAAGAGAAAAAACAAAAACAAAAACAAAACAAAACAAAAAGTCATTGGAAAAAGAAGAAGAAATAGGAAAATAATCTTGAGTCATTTCCAAGGACTGTATTTATGCTTTTTGTTTTGGGAAAATTAGGGGATGTTTCTAGACCTATAGAGTAGAGATGTAGATGTCGAATCAATCAGTGATGAAAAATTATATATTTCTCCCTACAAAAGTTGAAAAAAAGGTATGCTTGCCTGTGTTCTCTTCTCCTGCGGCCATAGGCCCTATGCCCTAGGGCGTTGGATTTCAGCTGCGTGGTCCAGATTTGAAGGAGAACTGTGAAGAGAGTATAAATAGTTCTGTGCATTCTGTCAACACTATTGGAAAAAGCAACCTAAAGATTCTCTCCCATGGAGGGTGGTTTGTCACCTCCTCCTGGGTAAAGCGTGGCCTATGAATGGAAGGCCCAATGGATGGGAGCTGGACTGGCTGCGTTGACAGAGGAGGCGCTCACGCTAAGTACGGAAGCCATGACAGTGGGGACTGTTCCTATGGAGAAGAAAAAAGCTTGCATTTGGGGTTGGTGGTGAGTGTGTGTGTGGGGGGTGGTAATAGATGATTTCACAGGTCTGGAGTCCCCGCGGTACGGTTAAGGACAAGCCTGGGCGTTCGTGTTTGTGCATAACGCTCGCCAGTGTAATTTCTGCTGAACTGTGGCTGACTGACTTAGCATTCGGAGGTCAACCACCTGCAGAAAGGGCATGTAGGTAGATTATTGTTGACTTTATGGTTATGGAACCTAGCTAATCAGTGTGCCTGCTGGGCTATAACTTGTTATGCCTGAGCGGTTTTTACACCAGGTCTTAAGCTTTCTTACTGGCAAAAGGGAAAAACAGTCATTTCTCATGGCCAAGGCCCCTACTGGGAGGGAAGCTCTCATCTCAGTGGAGGGGAAAATGCAGTGGGTAAAACCCATGATACAGAGGTTTCCCGAGTGTTTTAAATGTGACCAATATACCTGTTTCTCTGTGTTTTGGAAGACTGTGCTGTTTCATAGAACGAAAGTTCACGCAGCCTATTAAAATAAGCCTGCCATGTCCTGGGAGTTTTGTGATAACATCTGTCACGCCCCACGCCCGCCGACTGGGGAGACATTTCTGGACACAGTAATGTGCTCATAGTCATTGTGTATTTAGAGATTGAACTGCTTTCAGAATTGCAGGGCATTTTCTTTCTGTTGCTTTTCTTAGTGTTTGATTATGCAAGGGTTCTAGTCCGCGGTATCAGCCAGCACACAGTTTCTTGTAATTAGTACCTTACAAATTGGTGTGACCTTTGACGGCCCCAGCAAAGGTCACTGGTTAATTTTGCATTGTGTACGGACTGCTTCACCAGCTTTCAACCAGCTTTCCTCCCTTGAATAATTCCGTGAACAATGTCCCCCGTGATCAGGTTCTAGCTTGCTTCTCTGGTATTTATTGTTGTCATTCTTTACCTGATTTCTCTCCTCTGTGATGCGGTGTGCATGTTTCAAGAGGATGGAATCTCGATCAGTTACAAAGTGCAGGAGCTATGAAAGGTCAGCCTGACAAATCTGTCCTCCGAGCGTGTGTATGTGTGTTTGGGTAGCTGAGCTCAGCTGGCCACGGAAGACAAATAGGGAATGTGAAGAGTGCTTCCTCAACAGCCTTAAAGTTGGAAACCAAATAGCTATTGGAGGAAAATATGAGCATTAGGAACTCATATTAGAAATTCAGGAGGAGAGATACATTTTTGTCTTCATTTGGAAAGGTCACAGGCTTTATTTGTGGTAAGACATGCATAAGATTATAGCCGGCTTTTATTTTCTCTGTTTTTTAAGGTATGCATTGTGTACCCCCACTGACTGTGTGTTTTACGAATGCTTGTTTTAACCAGCAAGCACGTTCTTTAAAGTGATAACGCAAAAAAAAATCTTCAAATATGATTTCCGTGGGTTGTTTTACATAACAAAGGAAGATGATGATCTGTGGGTGTTTCTGTTTCCCTCTGTTAATTTCTTTTCTATTTCTATTTTGTGGAATTGAAAAAGTACGTTTCTGGTGGTGGTTTGAAGCTTTTCTAATTTAATTTTATTGTTGTATACCTGTCTCCACTAAAAATGCTAATGTCGCCTGAAGAAGCTAAGTCTTCCATTCCAGGCTGCTTCATCGATGGGTTTGTTTCCTGGAGTTATCCATTTTTTAAAAAAATGTTTGACTCAAATGTGTATTAAGGCCATCTTTGAGTTTTTCCCTTAATGAGGGGGAAAAGGGAAAGAGGACATTTTTTTTTTTTTGAGTGTGTACAACAAGCCAGGCACTAACTTAAATATTATTTCATTTAATTTTCATAATAACCCTTTGAGGAGGAGCTTATGATCCCAATTTCACAGATGAGGAAACTGAGGTTTAGAGAGGTTAAATAACTTGCCAGGGACCCACAGCCAGTAATCAGCAGAATGGGGACGTGGATGCTGGCCTGACGCCAGAGCTGGGGCCTTTTTCTATGACACTAAACAGTATACTCTTCTCTCTAAACACATAAGATCTCTAACTACTGTGGAGAGGAGATCCAAAGTAACAATAACCCAGACCAACATACGAAGTCTGTCATACGAAGAAGTGGTAAGGATTTCACCATGGGATTACCACCAGCCATTAAAAAAATCATTCCTGTAACGTTGAACTTTCGTTATGTGCCTAGTTCTGCACTCGATGTGGTGGCATGTGCGTGTGCGTGTGTATGTGCGTGCGTGGATTCAGGGTGCTGATACAGAGAGTGTGAAACCTTGAAAATACAGCCCACATCTTTAAGAAGGGCAGACTAGACTAATTTGAAATTTGAACGAGCAGTGGAAGTTAGTAAATGGAATAGCTCAGAGGAGTAGGGGCACTGGTGAGTGGGTAGGTAGCCTGGTAGAAACAGTGAGACTTGATCAGAGTCTTCAAACAGGGTGGGCATGAGGGGTTGCCATGTGCAGCAGGTGTGCTGTGTTTTTGGAACTGAGAGTTGTTGAGCGTGTGTGGAGAAAGAGACTTAGGGAGATGGTGGCTAAAGGGGGTGGGGTGTGTATTTTGGGGAAGATTTTTAGTGGGTCACTGTGTGTGTGAGGCCAGGATGATGGTGGTATCACGCCCTCCCCATCCCTGACCCCTGTGTTCCAGCCATGCTGAGCTCCTTTCCTTATGTCTAAGTCCCGTGCAGCTTCTCGCCACTGGGCCTCTGTACATATAGCTCCCTCTAGCTGATTCAGTTCTAAGCTAAAATGTCACTTCCTCTGGGAAGTCTTCCCTGATTTCCACAGTAGGTCTTGTGCCCCTGCTATAAGTTCCCTTAGACCTCTCTGTTCCCCCATCATAACACTGGTTATATTTTAATATTATAACAACTCTGGTAATCATCTCCCCCAATAGACAGCAAGCTCCCAGGAAGCGAGGGCAGTTAGCAGAGGGTCAGACACATAGATAGGAGGTGAACAGAAATATTTATGAATGAGGAGCTGAATGAGTGAATATGTTTAAATTTTAACAGCCAGCAAAAAGCCCGGCAATTCCATGTGTCTAAGTTAGATGGAAGATCCATTCTCTGCTTGTTTGTTTTTTTCCAAATAAGGGCATGTTCTCCAAATAAGACAGATCTATACTTAATTGTCCTCTCAGGAGTTCCTGATCTGACCTTTGGCCAAAGTGAGAATATTTGGATATTTCATCCAGACATTCAGATGGTGGAGATACTAAGGTAGGAGCACTTGGCCTGATCTAGTAGATTCTAGAATTGCTCAACTACCCTCAGTAATTGAAATGTGACCACACATACTGAAAGTGTTTAGTTTCTTGGTTAGGGCAGGGCAGGCAAAGAAACCAAGTTATTAGAATACTAGGGGATGCGGGGCGGTGCATTATGTACCTGCATAGTGTTGAATTATGTGGCTATTCTGACACTTCTGGGTATCATATCATGATTGATCAAAGACAAGACATGGAGGTTGACCCACACCAAATAGAGTTATCGAATGAATCCATGGTCATGTGCATCTGGCTGCTTTTAATGCAGCCCAGAGTCATCTGAAGTTTTTCAGAGCACATCATGAAAAATTTGCTTTCATATTCTAATATTCACAGTGACCCCCTTGCCAGTGTCAGCAGCGACTGTATTTAGTGACACATACTTTTTCTTCATGGGGGTGTGACAGAAGCCAGGTTGCTCTATAGAGCACTGAATTTCTCTTATTCACACTGATTCATCCTGTTCTAGGAACTTTCTAGAATTTACCTGGAGGGACTTTTAGAATTCTGTTTCTGCCTCCTGTTTACTGCACCCCTATCCTATTTAGCATCTCTAAGGACAAGTGTGTGACATTCTTCCACCATTTGGCTCATCCTTGGATGTGCATGATCCTGGCCCCACCATCTGCCCGTGCATGGTGGTGCCCCTCTCGTGTCTCCTGACCCCAGGCCCTGCAGAGATATTGGAAATCCCACTCTGGGTGGACTGGTCCAGCCATCTGGGGGTACTGAGATTAGGGTTTCCAGCTTGTTGATGGGCCCCTTATGTGGGACCAGACAGAGAAAGGCCGGCTCAGTCTAGGTGGCTTGCAGCTACCGCTTCTCTCTCATCTCTGCAGCCTGTCACTACTTCATAGAAGGAAATTAAATTGGCCTGGCGTGGGTTTTCCTTCACCAACCTGCTAGTGTTCCCCACACCCTGGGCTTTTCTAGGTGATTGCAAATTGATTGTCTTATGGCTTATACACAAGAGCCACAAACTTTACTTTTGAGACTCTTGAGTTTCTTATTTGGAACTGAATTGGAACTGAAGCCTGGAACCTTTTTATTTATTAAAAAAAAAAAAAAAGAAAAATGAATTTCTTGTTTTCATATAAAAATAAATATATTGGAGACTTGTTGGAAAGGGGAAAATTAAAAAAAAAAAAAAAGTCCAAGCCCACCTCTGCTCACACTAATGTATACTTTTTAGCGGTTATTTTTGAGAGAGTGATTTATTTATACTGACAGCTTGTTACTTATGGTAGCTGCTGCCAGCTTCTGAAGTAATCTGATAACGTCAAAATGTGAAGGGAAGCTATAGGCTTTGCCTTGACTGACTTGCTATAAATCATGTACACTGCTGGTGTCTATATGAGGATGCTTGGGGTTGATACTGATGGAAATACAAATCAAATACAACACATGGTAACCCAATTCAGAGGTAGAGATTTTGGATTAAGACTATTGGATTTGTATTTTTAAGTGAAACAGAGGAGACACACCAGGTTGTGTATTGAAACTTCAGAACTGTCTGATATACTAAGTTCAAGGACAACAGCTGCCTTTGAAATGGAAGTCCAAAGAGGTTCCTTTGTTCCATTATTCATTCAGCAAACATTTATTGAGCAATTACTGTATATCAGTCAAGGGAGAGGCATGGCATTGTTTTATCTATTTATTTGTAAATTTGTTCACATGTATAAGGTCCATAAGGGTAGGAATTTGTCTTGTTCACTAGTTAAAAGAGTAGGTGATGCATAGGAAATGTTCAATAAATGTTGGATGAATGGAAAGCCCAGAGTGAATATTAGTACTATCAAAACCCTTGAAGTCTAAAAAAAAAAGGGCAAAAACCAAAATCATACCAAAACCCTAAAGTCATCTCCAGGCAGAAAGAGTCATTCCCATCTCTGGACTCTCAGTCCTTTCCGTAGACTTCTGGTAGAACATCCTTCATTCCAGAAAATAATTATTGGTTTACATGTTGGTCTTATCAACTCCACCAGAGCTATCTTATGGCAGAAGCCATGTTTTATTAACCTTGGACTTCCCAGTGCCAGGCAGGCATGTGGGTGGCACCAAATAGTTTGTAATCACGGTGTGACGTAATTCTTGTAAAACTATAGATACACCTCTACTTTTGTATTTTTACATGTATATAACTTTGAAAAAAATGTGTGTTAAATACCAGTACTACTCGTCTTGCCAAGTGCTCCTGAAGATGACTTTTATGCCATTCCTTTAGTTTATTTGAATTTTCTAATTTTTCTGTCATGATAAAGAATTACCTGTGAAATCAAATAAATGGTTGTAAAGGGGAAATTAAGGTTTTACCCCCAATACCTTTATTTCATACGTGAGAGATGAACTTGTGAGGTTTCTTTTGTGGAATAAATTTTTATCAGTTGGTTCACCCAAATGCTTCAAGGGGGAATTTGCTAAATAATGGAATCATTTGGTAAATGAAGCACCTACTGTCAAATGTGTCTTTGGTATAAATCTGGACGCTTAGCTATTAGATTTGCTTAAAGGGAGGCACACCTGTGTTTGGAAGGAAGCCTTAATTGACATGGAACACTAAACCATGGGGAGGATCCCCGGGGCAGTGGTCAGGCTTACCCCTACCATTTGCAGGCTTGGGCAAGAGTACAAATGGAAGCCCACATACCATATATTTAAATATTAAAAGTTATAGATTAAGCTAACTTACATAAAATAGGCTCTATTGTCTTATTTTGACAAATGTGCTTTCATTAGTGACTTTGGAAGTCCAGGTTTCAATTTAGAATTATCCAGCTCCTTGGGGCCTTTTGCTGGATTCTGGTGGCATGGGAGAGCCTGCCCTGAGCCTTGGCCTGTCCCCTTTCTCTTTCTACCCTGTGTCTGTTGTGTACTGTGAGGAGTCCCTTGAACGTGTCTGGATGCCACAGTCTAGATATCCAGACTTCATCCTCAGCTGCATCACAATCACCCACCCCTTGTGTCTGAGGTTGGATACACTGGTTTACTTTGTGTATGATGGCCCAGGTATGTGTAGCCCCTGGAAGTGGGCTCAGGAATTCTAGAGTTCTTGATACCCAAAGTGGGTCTTTAGAAGATGGAGAGTGTGCTTTGGCATGCCCCTGAACCCTGGACTTATTTTTTTCCTTATTAAACTTTCTTTTTCTTTTTTTAATTTAAATTAGAGAAGTTGTAGGTGTACAGAAAAATTATGCATAAAATACAGGGATCCCCTATACTACCCTGTTATTAACACTTTACATTTGTGTGGTACATTTGTGACAATTGCTGATAGCACATTTTTATAATTGTACTCTTAACTGTAGTCAGTGGTTTACCTTAGGGTCCACTGTTTGTGTTGTACCATCCTATGGATTTTTGTTTTTTAAATTTTCATTCTAGTAATATATATGTAACTAAAATTTCTACTTTTAACCACATTCAAATACATAATTAGAACTGCTAATTACATTCACAATATTGTGCTACCATCACCACCATCTATTGCCAAAACTTTTCCATCATCCCAAATAGAAATTCTGTACATTTAAAGCTTTAATTTCCTATTCCCTAGCTATACCCTACCCCCTGGTAACCTTTATGCTAGATTCTGACTCTATGAGTTTGCTTACTCTAATTATTTCGTATCAGTGAGATCATACAATATTAGTCTTTTTGCGGCTAACTTATTTCACACAACATGATGTCTTCAAGATTCATCCATGTTGTTGTATGTATCAGAATTTCATTCCTTTTTTTACAGCTGAGTAATATTCCATTGGGTGTATATACCACATTTTGTTTATCCATTCATCAATTGATGGCCTCTTGGATTACTTCCATCTTTTGGCATTTGTGAATATTACAAATATAATATTTGAATAATATTTGGGGTACAAATATCAGTTCTATTCCCTGCTTCCAGTTCTTTTGGGTCTATACCTAGAAGTAGGATTGCTGGGTCATAAGGTAATTCCATATTTAACTGTCTAAGGAACCTTCAAACTGTCCTCCACAGCGGCTATACCATTTTACATTACTATCAGTAATGAGTGAGTGTTCCTATTTCTCCAAATCCTCTCCAACACTTATAATTTTCTGGTTTTTTAATCATAGTCATCCTAGTGGGTGTGAAATGGTATCTCATTGTGGCTTTGATTTACATTTCCCTAATAGCTAATGATGTTGGACATCTTTTCATGCAGTGATTTAAAAATTATTTTTATATCAATGTTACAAATGACTCAGTTAACAAAAGATAATACTGCAATAATAATAAATTTGCTTTAGTCAGCATTTACACTCCCCCCTTATTTTTGTCCATTTCTCATTGTTGAGGGATTTGGGATGATGTCCATTCTAACTGCTTTAGGTTGAGAAGGGACATAAATATTATGGGGCAGAGGAATTGAATTATTTTGCATGCTATTGAAAATGCTCCTTGCTTTTGGGACGGGGCTGGTCCATCATCATTGTTTTGTTAGTTGTCCAGGGTTCATGTGCTTTTTGGTTCTTTGTATATCTTATCTGGAAAAATGTTTATTCAAGTCTTTTGCCCATTTTTAAATTAGATTGTCTTTTTGTTGTAGGATTTCTTTATATAATCTGGATATTAAACCTTTATCTCATATGTGGTTTTCAAATATTTTCTCCCATTGTGTAGGTTGTCATTCTACTTTCATGACAAAGTCTTTTGCACAAAATTTTAAAATACAGATGAGGTTCCATTTATTTTTTCTTGCTTGTGCTTTGGGTGTAAAGTCTAAGATACTGTTGCTTAATACAAGGTCCTCAAGATGCTTCTCTACATTTTCTTCTAGGAGTTTCATATTTCTGGCTCTTATATTTAGGTCTTTGATCTATTTTGAGCTGCTTTTTATATATGGTATGAGGTAGGAGTCCATCCACTTTCATTCTTTTGCCTATGGACATCAAATTTTCCCAGCATCATTTGTTGAAGAGACTATTCTTTCTCATTGAGTGGTCTTCATCCCTTTGTCAAAAATCAGTTGGCTAAAAATGTGAAGCTTGATTTCTGATGTCTTGATTTCATTCCATGGGTCTATATGTCTGCCATTGTGCCAGTACCATGCTATTTTCATTATTGTGGCTTTGAAATAAGTTTTAAGATCCTGAAGTGTGAGTCCTCCAACTTCATTCTTCTTTTCCAGGATAGCTTTGGTTATTCAGAGCCCCTTACCCTTCCATATAAATTTGATGATTGGCTTTTCCATTTCTGCAAAGGAGGCTGTTGGAATTTTGATTGAAATTGCATTGAATCTGTAAATCACTTTGGGTAGAATTGACATCATAAGAATATTTTCTTCCAAGCCATGAACGTGGAATGTCCTTCCCATTTATTTAGGTGTTCTTTGGTTTCTTTTAGCAATGTTTTTTAGTCTTCTGTGTAAAAGTCCTTTACATGCTTGTTTAGATTTATTCCTAGATATTTGATTCTTTTAGTTACTATTGTAAATGGAATTTTTCTTGATTTCTACTTCCGATTGTTCATTACTAGTGTGTAGAAACACTATTGATTTTGGGGCATTGATCTTTACCCTGACGCTTTGCCGAATTCATTCATTAGCTCTAGTAGCTTGTCGATTTTTCAGGATTTTCTGTAACTAGAATCATGTCATCTGCAAATAGGGAAAGCTTTACTTCTTCCTTTTCGTTTTGGATGCCTTTTATTTATTTTTCTTGCCTAATTACTCTGGCTAGAACTTCCAGTACAATGTTGTATAACAGTAGTGACGGAGGGCTTCTTTGTCTTACTCCTTACCTTAGGGGGAAAGCTTTCAGTCATTCACCATTGAGTAGGATGTTAGCTATGGGTTTTTTATATAATGCTGTTTATCAGGTTAAGGAAGTTTCCTTCTATTCCGAGTTTTTCTAAGTATGTTTATGAAGAAGGTGAGTAGGATTTTATCAAATGCCTTTTCTGGTCAATTGAGATGATTATGTAATATAATAATATTACTATTATTATAATAGTAATACACTACTATTAAGGTAGTGTATTACATTAATTGATTTTCTTATGTTGAACCATTCTTGCATTCCTTGGAAGAATCCCATTAGATCATGGCATATAATTCTTTTAATGTACTGTTGGATTCAGTTTGCTAGACTTTTACTGATGATTTTTCATCCATATTCATAAGAGATATTGGTCTGTAACTTTTTTGTGTGGTATCTTTATCTGGCTTTGTTATGAAGGTGATGTTGGCTTTGTGAATGAATTAGAGAGTGTTCCCTACTCTTTGAGTTTTTGGAAGAGTTTGAACAGGATTGGTGTTAGTTATTCCTGGAATATTTGGTAAAATTCCCCTGTGAAGCTATCTGGTCCTGAACTTCTTTTTTTGGGGGGGGGGCGGGGGATGTTTTTGATAATTGATTTCATCTCTTTACTAGTGAGTTGTTTCTTCAGATCATCTATTTCTTCTTGAGTCAGTGTAAGTAGTTTGTGTGTTTTATGAATTTGGCCATTTCATCTAGGTTATCTGATTTGTTGGTGTAAGATCTTCTTTGTATCCTCTTAGAGTCCTTCTTATTTCTGTATGGTCAGTAGTCATATTCCCCCTTTCATTTCTGATTTTAGTTATTGTGTACTCTTTTTTTCTTGATCAGTCTAGCTAAAGGTTTGTCAATTTTATTGATCTTTTCAAAGAACCAACTTTTCACTTTGTTCTTTCTCTCTGTTGATTTTTATCCTTATTTTCTTTTATCTCCACTCTAATCTTTGTTATTTCCTTCCTTCTGCTCACTTTGGATTTGGTTTGTTCTTCATTTTCTAGTTCCTCCAATTTTGAGGTTAGGTCTCTGATTTGAAATCTTTCTTCTTTTTAAATGTAAGCATGTAGAGCTATAAATTTCCCTCTCAGCACTGCTTGGCTATATCCCATAAGTTTTGGTATGTTGTGTTTTCATTTTCATTCACCACAAGCTATTTCCCAATGTCTTTTGTAATTTTCTCTTTAACCTATTTGTAGTTTGAGTATGTTTTTAAATTTCCACATATTTGTCAATTTTCTGTTTCTCACTCAGTTTCTAGCTGAATTGTGGTCAGAGAATATACATTGATTTCAAAATTTTTTAATATACTGATACTTATTTTGTAATTTAAGATATGATCTATCCTGGAGAATTATCCATGTGCACTAGAGAAGAACGCATATTATTTTGCTGTTGGGTGAAGTGTTCTATTTATGTCAGTTAGTTTAGGTGGTTTAGAGTATCGATCAAGTCTTCTATTTCCTTGTTCACCTTCTATCTGGATGTTCTATCTATTATTGAAAGCGGCATGTTAAAGTCTCCTACTATTAAGATATAACCAAAGCCATCTTTTTCTCCCTTCAAGTCTGTCAATATTTGCTTCATGTATTTTGGGGCTGTGCTCTTAGGGGTGCATATATATGTATAATTGTTATGTCTTCTTGTTGAATTGACCCCTTTATTAGTATATAATGACTGTCTTTGTCCCTTTTGAGAGTTTTTTACTTAAAGTCTGTTTATCTGATATTAGTATAGGCAGTACTGCTTGCATGCTTTATGTTTTTCCATCCTTTCACTTTCAACCTACTTAAGTCTTTGAATTTAAAGTGGGTCTCTTATAAACAGCATGTAGTTGAATTATTATTTTTTTCATCCATTTATGCCAATGTCTGCCTTTTGACTGGGAGCTTAATCCATTTACAAATAAAGTCACTACTGATACTGCAGGATTTTCTTCTGCCATTTTACTATTTAGTCTTCATAAGTCTTATACCTGTTTTGTCCCTCAAGTCTTCCATTAATGCCTACTTTCATATCTATTTCATTTTTTTTATTGTACCATATTGAGTCTCTTCTCATTTCTTTCTGCATGTATTTTTCATATATTTACTTTGTGGTTAGCATAGGGTTAAATTTTAACATCCCAAGTCTATAACAACCATATTTGATTTGATTCCAACTTGGCCTCAGTAGCATACACATACGCTGTTGCTATACCCCTCCTTTCCCCCAGTTTTTTTTTTTTTTGTACTTGTTACATATTATAACTTTGTGTGTTGTATGTCCAAAACCATACATTTGTCTTTACTTTTCAGGCATTTATGTTTTAGCACCTATAAGAAGTAAGAAGTGCAATTACATACCAAAAAATAAAATGGAATAGTACAGGCATTTATAATGACACATATGTTTGCCTTGACCAGACATGTTTATTTCTTCATGCCACTTTGAACCACTGTTTTTAGTGTCCTTTCCTCTCAGTCTGAAGAACTCCCTGTAACATTTCTTGTAGGGCAGATCTAGTGGTAATATACTCCCTCTACTTTTAATTATTTGGGAATATCTTCATATCTCTCTCATTTTTGAAAGAAAGTCTGGCTGACTATAAAATTCTTGGTTGGCAATTGGTTTTCTCTTACCACCTGTAACCGTTGGCCAATTTGAAGTAATTATGAATTCCAAAAATATAATTGGATCATGCTTGTAAACTGATCTGTTAATCTGGACATGATTAGGTTATGATTAGGGTGTTGAGTCTCACCTTTGGTGGTTGGGGAATCAAATATAAAAGGCATGGCAAGAACAGTTTTGAGTAGCAGTTTTTTGAGACGCAGTTTTGATGTTGGAAAGAAGGCCCCAGGAGAAGAGAAGCAAGCCATTCACCTGATCGTCTACAGCTGACCTTGTGGAGGAAACAGAGGAGCTAAGCCTGGAGAGAAACGCAGCCCCGGGAAGAGAGGAACCCCAGAAGCCTGAACCCTGGCAAACGCTGGCAGCTGTCTTGCTCTAACACGTGGCAATGGACTGTGGTGAGAGAAGAAACTTAATGCTTTATGGCCTGGTATCTGTGGACTTCTACCCAAATAAATACCCTTTATAAAGACCAACCCATTTTTGGTATTTCACATTAGCACTGCTTTGGCTGACTAAAACACCACCTTAAGTGTTTCAACCCACTGCCTTCTTGCCTCCATGGTTTCAAATGAGAAATCAACGCAATCTAATTGGGGCTCCCTTGTACATAACGTGTTGCTTTTCTCTTACAGCTTTCAAAACTGTCTCCTTGCCCTTTGCAATCGAGAGTTGGACCAGCATGTGAAGGGTCAGTTTCTCTTCATGTTTATCCTGTTTGGTGTTCTCTTGGATGTGCATATTCACATCTTTTGCTAAGTTTGGGAAGTTTTCTGTCATTATTTCTTTGAATATTCCTTCTGCCCATTTCTCTCTCTCTTTTCCTTCTGGGATTCCCATAATGCATATATTAGTACACTTGATGGTGTCCCACAGGTCTCTCAGGCCATTTTTACTTTTTATAATTCTTTTTTTCTTTCTATTCCTCAGCCTCATTCCAATTATTTTGTCTTTGAGTTCACTGATTCTTTCCTTTTCCATCTCAAGTCTGCTACTGAAATATTCCTGGGAATTTTCTATTTTAATTATTGTGGTATTCAACTCTAGTAGTTCTGTTTGGTTCCTTTTAAAATTTTCTTTTTATTGAGATTCTCATTTTGGTCACTCATTGTTTTCCTGATATGCTTTAATTCTTTTCTCTTTATTTTTCTTCACCTCCTTGAGCATATTGAAGATCACTTTTTAAAAAAAGTTTGTCTTGTATGTCCATAGTCTGGTCTTCTTGTTTGATATTTACTGGATTTTTATTGTCTTCCTTTGGATGGGCCATCATTTACTATTTCTTTGTTTTGTAATATTTTGCACACTGGACATTTTAATATTTTTATATGTTAACTCGGGTTTATTCTCTGAGATATCTGTTTCTTGAGTTTGTATCTAGATAGTGTTATGACAGAGACTTTCTTGAGTGTCAGTTCCTAACAAAACCAAGCAAACCTATGGAAAAAAACACCTTTCACATCTTTGCAGATTGGCTTTGCATTGGCTGGCACTTTCCCTCAGAGTTTGGACCTCCTAGCTGGAAGGTCAGGCCAAGGTGAATGCAAAGTACAGGGTCCTGTCTGTCTTTTCTGGGCCTATGTCTTGTCCTGGGCTTGTGCTTGCTAGTGGCCTTAGGAATTCCCCTGTTTACAGGAATTTGAATGCCCCCTCTCCTTCCCAGGACACAGACCTTCTCCTTCTCCTGGGTGTTCCTCTGAAGGACTTAAAGCATATGACCTTTGCCCCAGGCTGCAGGACTCAATTCCTCTGCTCTGGCAGTCTCAAGCTGCTTGTGCCTGGAGGGCAAATTCTGGGAGGGGAGGGCACTTTGGAGAGGAGTTTCCCAAGTCACTCTTTTGCAGCCCAAAGAGGATGCTGGTGGCTCCAAATTGCCCTGGGGAGGGTGAAGGAGGGGCCAGCAAGGGCTGCACCAGCTTCTCCCAGATGCCCCAAAGCTGTACCTCCTTTTCTAGGCCTCTGCCCTTTAAATGCAGCCCTGAAATGGTCTCCCACAGCTCTGAGGAAGCACATTGACTTTAAGTCTTTTCTGCTGCCTTTGCCAGGGACAAGTCGGAACTATTGCCGCCCTTAAAGCTGGACCCCCAGTGATCTGAAGTAGCTAATCAAAAGCAGTGATCAGCGCTTGGGCCATATACCCCCGGATCTTGGGGAACTGAGTTTTTATGTCCTACTCTGGCATCAGTAAGCTTACTTTCTGCTGCCTGCAGCGAGGTGAGGGGATGGGTGGCTGTTGTGGCTTGCCTGGAGGGTACAGGTTGGTGGCATTTACCACAATTTACCAGCCATTTCCTCCTGTTCTTCCCTAGATGCTTCATAGTGTTCTTCTGGATTCTGGAGTTCAAATTAGTTGATTCGGACCAGGGGTTCTTAACCAGGGGTCCATTAGCTTGAGTTGAAATTCAAAAAAACAATGGTCTTGTGGGGACGTGTTGGGGTGGGGTGTGGTATATTTATTAAATAATATACAGGATAGCGTGGACTTAGTAAGGGGTCCATGGTTTTCACTGGACTGGCAAAGGGGTCAGTGGAACAAAAAAGGTTAAGAACCCCTGATTCAGACAGTTTCTATCTGATTAATAATTGTTCTGGTGGAGGGACTGAATCCTGGAGCTTCCTTCTCTGCCATCTTCCCACAGTCTTCCCATGAAGAGGGCATAGCTCAAAGAAGGCTAGAGCAGGGCTTTGGGAAAGGGTCTCCTCTCTCTGAGCCCTGAAGACAGGGATTTTTGTCTGCTTTATTTACCAAGTGCCCAGAACATTAGTAGACACTCAATAAATGTCTGTTGAATGGATTAATAAGTGAGTGTAAGTCCGAGGAGTGCAGTAGCGTATTATAATGATGTTGAAAAAAACTTGTTATATTATCCACGAAGTCATTATTCCTGAGAAATTGATGACATTAATCAACCTATGCTGTGAAAGTCTCGTTTTGAGGAGTGTTGATGTATGGTAGGCAAAATGAAAAGTATTTTCATTGGTAGAGTAGGGCAGGCCACGGGATAATCCGGCATCTAGATTTGCTGAGGGAAGGCCCTCAAATGTTTGGTTGATTGGTTCGGTTGGGTTGAGCAGTTGGAAATTCTTCTTATCGCTGCCTCCTGTGTAGTACAAGCGAACAAATAGAAAGTGCACCAGCACCACAGCATCCTGCCCCGACTCCTAGGCTAGTACAAATATATATTCTCCGTGGGAATTGTTGATCCGGCTGGTGTGTTGTGTCCTGGTGGGTAGTGCTGGGAGCGTGATAAGGGGCTCTGGGCTCCGTTTTCCTTGGTCAGGAATTTCTCTTTACATTAGCCCAAAGTACACTTTTCAGATTGTTGAAGCAAAGCGTTTCTCCCCCCACCGTGGTCTAGTGTGACACTGTTATACTCCTTGCCGGTCAACCACGGACACTGTAAGCTCCTCTTTCCCCCAGAGAGTCACTAGTTCACCCCGAGTCCACTCAGAGCACCTTCTCCTCACATGTGTGTGTGAGACAGAAAACACTGGCACACACCTCCACTTGTAAAAATCTCTTTCCTCTGTCCACCGAAAAATGCTTCTACTTTAATTTTGAACTTTTTTTGTGTGGGGAGGATTTGTGTGTGGGTGGGGGGAGCTTTGACGGAGGGGCAAGAAAGTGGGAGGAGGGTGGAACCAAGATAAATTATTAAGGACTGATTATATTGGTTTCCTCCCCAAACTCTTCTTGTTTAGTAAATGAAGGCACATGAAAGTGGAACATTTGGCGCTTTGCACCAATATTATGGTGTAAAATTATAGTTAGGAATATTGTGTAAAAACCGTAATAGTTTGCAGTTATAGCTATGGTGAGAACAGCAGGCAAGACTATAAGCTTTAATTTATGTTGTGCTTTGGACATTTTTCAGAGACTATTTACCCATTACCTCTTAGGTCAGTGGCCTAATAATGCAACAAAGCACTTTTTGAAATTGCAGATAATTTTCAGTGCTCAGATCTCTGTGTAGTATTGATGGGGAGGGTGGTTGATTAGGACCTTGGGAATTGTGCTTGATGGGAACAATCTGGAAGGAGTGAAAAATTATTAAACACACACAGCGGGAGATGGAGGATTTACCATTGTCGTGCAGTGCTATTAATTCTCATTGCTCGGTACAGCGGCTTGATTGCATACTGTGAATACTGTTTATTGGAGAATGGGTACAATTTTGCTGCAGTTGTTGTAATGTAATACTAAATGCTAATTAGGCTTCTAACAATAATTAGAACCTCTTGCCAGACTTAGAAATAGAAACACTCAATTGAATTTACAGAAACAAAGACCTTTAAGCTATGCCAGCAGCAGCGTCGACTTCAAGAAGTTTTTTATGTTTTAGTTACAGAATTGCCAACACATATATATTTTTTTACGGTCTGCATAATGAGTTCATTTATGTTCTCGATAGGATTATTTTCAAAATGAGATAAAACTCCCCTCCTCCTCTTCAGATGAAGACCCCCCACCCCCACCCCAACACAGGTATAAACCGAAATGTACCTTTATTGCCTGCAGATGCCAACTGCCATGTTACTGAGCGGGTGGGGAAGGCAGGGCTGGGTTGGGGAGGGTGGCTGCTGTGGCCATTCTGGATGCCTAAGGTTTTCTCCATCCCCATGTTATTTTCCCTGTCTGTTCATAACACACACACACACACACACACATGCACAACTCAAATACCGCCGGATTGCTAGAGTTGATTCATTGGGCCAAGTCCTTAAGTTGCCTCCCTGAATCTCGGCCACCAGTTAAAAGCAAAGCAAAACCAAATCAAACCCAGAGAGTCCTGAAGAGCAATCTCTGTTTTTGTACATTGCTCTGTTAAACCTTTCCAATCCACCAGGATGGCAGAGCTCTTAGCAAAGTAAGGAGCCTATTGAGTATGTTCAGCTGAGAAATTCCCTGGCATTCCCTGGCCTTGTGGCTTAAGCCCATCACTATGGGGCAGGAGTGCTGCCCCGTCCCCCCCAGGGAGGTGACTGTGGGTGTCCACGGAGGTCAGGAGGCCCGGACATGCTTCTTGGCACTGGCGCGTGGTTCACTGCCATGATCTGGATTTATTCGGCAGCAGGTAAGCAAGGCCTTTGTTGTTGGAGCATCAATGCTACATGTCATTTCCTCATCTTGTTTTGTTTTTTTTAAACCCAGGCATGCAAAGTCTTAAACAAACCTCATTGAGCTGCGATTTCCTGTCTTCTCTCTGGTTTTGGTTAGAGTGGCCATTTTTACAAACTGTTAAAGAAGGATGTCCGTGGACACTTCCACTTCAGTGGCTTCATTAATGTTTCATGAAACTCAACCCCTTCTCCCTAACCAAGTGCCTCCCCACAAAGGTAATATATATATGTCTTGACTTAGCTTTTTTTTTTTTTTTTGACCTTCTCCATTTTTCTCCTGCTTACCAAAGTGCGCCCCCCGTCCATGGATGGGCCCTTGAATGGTGGCGTGCCCCTAATCAAGAGTTTCCCACTCAAGTTAGCCCATTTCTCCTCTCAGAAACTCCGTCCGTGGATGGGCCCTTGAATGGTGGCGTGCCCCTAATCAAGAGTTTCCCACTCAAGTTAGCCCATTTCTCCTCTCAGAAACTCTTGGCTCATGTTCACCCTCTGCCTCCCGTTGGTTTGAAAGTGGCTGCTGCTCTTTTGATTCCCTTGTTCTGTATAAGTTTGGTGATTCAGTCATAACTCCTCTTGTTCTGTATAAGTTTGGTGATTCGGTCAGATTCTCTTCTCTTATTCTTAAGCAGTGAGGATGGGTTCTAATTGTTCAACTGGGGGAAAAAAATCAATTGCTTGTAGAGCTCTCCCAATTTTACACTAAATCTTAATACTCAGGGGAGAAGTTGTCAACAAATAATCAATGACGAAAAACTCCTTGACTACAGTGGCCGATATCATCCGTGCCCAGGAGTGCTGTGTAAGGTGCTCCAGGCCAGGGGTGCACCCCGAAGGGGTTAAAATCAAGTCCCCTGACTAGGAGGCAGGCTCTGCACGTTAGCTTCTCTTGCAGTTTACAGGACGTATGCCAAGGAAATTTCCAAGTAAGTACAGTGGGAGCATTCTAGTTCGCATTTTAGCAAATAGGCTTGATTGCCGGAGCTGCTCACGTTGTGATTTTTCCCTTTCTGAGGAGACGAGTTTTTCTCTTGCTCGTCTGCAGAGAGTCTGTGAAAGATGGGGCTGGAGTGTGAGGCAAATGCTTGCTTTCTATTTTCTTGTTCACAAGTCAGTGGCACCTGCAAATGGAAGACTTGCTGAGGTAGCACCTGGCTGATTAGCAACTTTACTTGGTCCCACTCACACACTGACCGTTAAATTACCTCCTATCATGCCTGGACTCTGTGGCCGCCACCGAGAGGCAGGCAGAGGTCAATTCAATATGGCTGACATGTTCTGTGTTTTCCCACAGCATATCACATGTAACCAGCGCTGCGACTTTGACAAAGTATCGCAGGGTGACCTGGTAGTCTTGGGTCAGAGTGAGAGAAATTGGTGTTGTACTAAGATGTATGTTAATACATATATTATTTATATGGGCATTAGCGAATGCTATTGTTACCTCAGCACAAACCCAGGCCCAGGGATTGGCCTTGGGGTTTTCTCCAGCTTACTTTATCATGCTTCTCCCCACCTCCTCCTTGCTCATGAATAATTAAAAACTTAAATTACTTGCCATGTACAAAATTCATATGCTGGGGAAAATAGCTACATGAAAATTAATTTTCTGTTCTGTGAGACTGACGGGAAATCAATTAATCTTGATGTATTATTTTATGCAGAACAGGGTGCAAGAACCTGCAGAGAGAATGGCTACAGCTGTTCTTGTTGGTCGGGCCATATATTATCGTTGGCGGGTTTGACAGCTTCTGAAGGAAATGGCTGAGGGGTATCAGGCAGGTGAATCAACTGTAAAAATTTATTGGAGGATACAAACTGTTTCCAGGGGACTGATATAAAACTCACACTTGAGAACTGAAGTATTGAATGTTTTTGTGACTGAAGCAGCTTGTTGTCAATATTTATAGCTTTTCTCTTTGTTACATGTCCTATTTGTTTGATTAACTAGTCAGATGTTAGTGTCTGTCGGTAATTTATCTGTTGTGCCTTCTGTAGCATTTTTGATACATAAAGATTTACCACTAGATAAATAAGGCTGCTCACACAATGCAATATGCTAAATAAAATGACAGAGCTGTTTACAGCGTGTTACAAGTTTTATAACTCAAGAGGTAGATCAGTAACTTTTGTTTACTGGTGTCACCGTTGGAACACGTCTCGAGGTATTAAATACTATAGGGTAAACAAGGCTCTCTTAAATAAGCAGAGATTATAATCAACACATACCTCATGGTAAATCATTTAAGAGGCTCCATAAAAACGTTTATGTACCGCCATACATAATACATACATTTCTGAAATAAAAGAAAATAAATGTGTGCTTTTAGAATAGGCTGTAGTTACATTCCTTTCCTATGCCGTCGACATCAATTTCCCCTGTAGATGATGGAGGTGCTGCCTCCCGACAAATGCTGACACAGACAAACGGGAGCCCGGGCAGCGGAGGGGCGGTGGCCTGGGAGGTGGCTTCTGTCGTCGATCAGGAAGTGGCTGCCAGGGAGGCACGTGCGGCTTTGCCAGCATCTCTCCTCCGGTCCCGTGTGGGCAGCCATGGTAAAGGCCCCTCCTTCCCACAGCCCTGGGTAGGGGTGAGGCTGACGCAGGAAGCTGTTCAGCGAGCGCTCGGTGATGTGTGGATTTCCGGTGACCCTGGGAGAGTGGATGTAGAGAATGCTCCTCCGTGGCCCTCTGCCTCTCAGCCCCTGGTGTAGGGTCATTGGCCTCCTGAGAAACTGGCATGAGCTCTCAGTCCCCTTGATGCCTACCTACAGAGGTGAATATTTGTCACGTGCTGGTCGTGTAATTCCCCAGATAGCAGGCTCACGGGGTTCCGTGAGGATCTGAACTTCTGATGGTCACTGGCAGAGCTGTCAAAAAGTGCTGCCCAGTAAATAGCATTTGAGGTGGATGGTCTGATTTGTAATAATTCATAAATGACTGTCATTAATAGCACCTAATATGGAGGACTTTAGGTCATTTTATCATCTTTGCCTATAGAAGAATAGAAGGCAGCTCTGGATTTGGGAGGCATAATAAGAGTACCTTCATTGGTCTTGTACTTCTTACTCTTTCAGAAGCCTATGAATATATAAAATCAGGATAAGCATATAATGTATGTGTATTAATTCACAAGAGAAACTTCTCTTGCTTTGTTAGTTTGGGAGTTTGGGGATTATATTAGTTTTCGATTGCTGTGTAGCAAATTACCACAAATTTAGCAGCTTAAAACAATACCCTCTTGTTATCTCATAGTAATGTAGGTTGGAGGTCTGGCCAGGCTTGCCAGGGTTCTCTGCTTAGGGTCTCACAAGGCTGAAACCAAGAAGTAAGCAACTATGTGTTTTCATCAGGAATATCTAGGGAGAATCTGTTTCAAAACAGATTCTCAATCCAGAATGTTGGAAGAATCCAGTTCCTTATGGGATGAGGTCCCTGTTTTCTTGCTGGCTTTTGGCTGGGGGTTTGTTTTCAGGTCCTTTCTGTGTGCCCATCTCCATCTTCAAGCCAGCAGTGGGATATTTCTCTCCTATTGAATCTATCTTATGCTTCACATCTCTCTGAATTCTCCTTCTGCTACCAGCCAGTGAAAATTTCTGCTTCTGAAAAAGGATTCAGGTGATTAGGTCAGGCTCACCCAGATAATCTCCATATCTTAAAGTCAACTGATTAGAAACCTTAACTATAGCTGCAGAATCCCATTTGATAGATAACGTGACATAATCCTGGAAGTAGCACCAGGAAGCAAAGGTCGTGGAGCCACCTTAGAAGTCTGCCTTGTGTTGGTGTGATAGTTTAGCTTTGGATTTTTCAGAGCAACCTTAATTAAGAATAATTCTCAATGCTCACCTTTCTTTCTATTGTCTCACAGCCTCTCCTGGAAAGAAGAGGACTAACCCTGGGTGGGTTCTGTCAACAAATCCTTGTGGAGCACATGCTATAGGTCCAGCCTTGCATTGTGGGCAGGAGGTGACAATCTCTCTAAGATACATGCTGCTTACTCTTTCCACAGTGAAGTTTTTAGTTTTCACAAAGGAGGTCATTAACCAATATAACAGGTGTTAAATTAAGTGGAAGTTGGGTTGGAAAGTAAACCCCTGGTAGTTGAAGTGATCAGGAGAAGGCTTCCAGAGAGGAAATGGTTAGCTCACCCAGATAATCTCCAGGCATACCATTGGACTGGACCAGACACAGGGTGGCAAAGAGCCTGCTGTTTTGGGGACATAATGAGAAGTCAGGTTGAGCTAGAGGAGTGGGTCCTCCTGCCTTCTCATTGGGCGTTGCCCCTGGTAGAGATGCTGGGGAGGTGGGGTATGAAAAATATATGAGTGCTGATGATAAGCTAAATGGGGGCAAAAGCTTTGCCATACGAAACCCCTTATTCTTAGAGAAGCCTCTTAAAGAGTCTTTCATCTCTGCCTACAACAAAATTTTGTGGAGGGCCCACTCTTACTGGGATGTAGGGAACTCATCCTGAACAGTGAGGTAAGTTCTGCACCAAAGGTTTGCAATCCAGACTACACGTTACAATCACTTAGGGAGCTCTAAAAGAACACCAGTGCTCAGGCGGTCCCCCAGACCTGCTCAGTCAGAATCGGTGGGGATGGGCCCTGGGTTGTGGTGTTGTATTTAAAAGTTCTGCAGGTGCTTTCAATACCACTCA
>JAQZBX010016306.1:20609-36728 GCA_029593785.1 Cabassous unicinctus | reverse complement strand
CAAACAAAAAGCAAAAAGCTAAGCTCTGGACTAACATTGAGCATGAAGAATATCATCTGTAAAAGCCATGGCTAGTATAAATATGTGAAATTTCTATCTGTACATAAGCTTAAGACATGAATAACTTTAAATATATATATATATATATATAATATTATGCTCCTGTAATATGATGAGCTAGGATACTAACCACCTGAGTCTATGTTACACCAAACCTCTGGTTGCAGAGTAAAACATGCAATTATGTGTGTTTGGTTTTATTGGTATAAAACATCTGTGGGATTTCAACCATTTTTCACTGTTCACCCAGGTATCTTGAAGCCAGGTTCACAAATAATCTAAGTTGGGGCTTCATTCTCTTCTTCATATGGAGCTGCATATTAAGAAAGCACTTTCTAGGACATATAAAAAGAATGGCACCTTTCTTTGCTTTGCACCTGGACAACGTCTTGGCCACTGTAACAATGGCTGGTTACTCTCTAACCTGTGAAGACACATGCTTTCTATGGCACTATGTTTGTAGGCCTTCTCACCTCTAGGGAGTAGAGAGAGATGATGACTCCCAACCCTCATAGCCCTTTTCTATTATCGGACAGAAAAATTGGCCTGCTCTCATGTCAAGGAAATGAAATCAACTTCCAACTTCTGAAAACCTTCTGAGGGCCTCCCTCCTCTGGTTTATGAGCCCAACTTCTAACTGCTACCAAAAAAAGCACAGTGCTCCCATTCAGGTCTAGGAGGGACTAATAATTCACCTCCATAGACAAAAGGCCGTTGCCCTTGGAGATGTCTTTTTGGATAGGCTCAGACATGGACAAAACCTCACTTCCCAGCTACACAGCCCATGTGAGCCCAGGAGAGGATCCTGGCAATGTCATTTCTTTTTTGTTTTTTTAAAGATTTATTTTATTTATTGCCCCATCCCTCATTGTTTGTGCTTGCTGTCTGCTGTCTGTGTCAGTTCGTTGTGTGCTTGTCTTCTTTTAGGAGGCATGGAGAACCAAACTGGGGACCTCCCACGTGGTAGGCAGGCACCCAACTGCTTGAGCCACATCCGCTTCCTGCAATGTCATTTCAAATCCAAAGCTGCTGAGCAACCTCCAAAGAGAGAAATGTGGGACTGTGGGGGCACTGTTAGACCTGCGGGCGGCTGGCTCACCCCTTGCATGTAGCATGCCCTTAGTGTCTGTTGAGCCATAGGATAAGGGAGTAATGATTCTTCCCGGAATAATGATGATAGTGGTCTTTCATTCTTATATTCAACAAATATTTTTGAGGACCTACTATGATGTGCCAGCCATTGCTCATGGAGAAGTGCAATAGCTTGACAATAAGCAAGTAAATAATATTTAATTTCAGATAATAAATACTATGAATAAAGCAGGGTAAAGAGATAAAAAATGGCAGCTGGGAGTGGGGGTGGTGAGTATTACTCCAAGGAGGTAGGCGCTGAGCAGAGACAACTAAAATGAGGTGTGAACCTTGTGAAAATCTGGAGAAAGAATGTTCTAGACAGAACAAAGGCCCTGAAACAAGAGTGAGCAGATTGAGGGGAATAGGGGCAAGAGATGGGACTGAAGAGGTAGGCAGAGGCTGGATTATATAGAGTCTTGAAGGGCAAAGAGTTTTGATTTTGTCCCTGACTATGAAGGGAAGCCATTGGAGAGTTTTGGGAGGAGAGTGATATGATCTGCATTACATTTTAAGGATGTCTCTCTGGAGAATATGAAAATGTGGGCTGTAGGAAGGTGGGATGAAAGCAAGGAGATCATTTAGGAGGTGGTGGTCCAGGTGAGGTAATGGTGGCTGAGACTAGAGTGGGAGGAGTGGAGATGGTGAGAAATGGTGAGATTTGGGATCTATTATAAACTTGAGGTCTCTGGACTTCCTGATGTAGTAGATGGTGATAATGGTGGTAGCAAAGACAAGAGCATGTCAAATGTTTTAAGAGACATAAAACAGATTTTATTTTCACCTCAAATGTGGGAAGAAAGCCCAGCTTAAGTGATTTTTGCAAGGCCACGCAGTAACAAGTATCGGGCCAGGAATTACCCACTTTACTTTCCTTCTTCGCTGCTCTTTCTTTCTAAGCATAAAGGGACTGGCCGGTGAATTGAGGCTTATGAAGGCTGTCCCTTGCTCCTTTATGGGGGACATCTTAGCCCAAATGTTACAAATAGAGGAGGGAAACCAACCCAATCGTTCCTTTAGTGAGCTTGCGTCAGCCCAATGGCTAGGTCTTTTTACCTGGGATTTGCTCCCTGGCTGTCCCTCCATCATGTCAGGGAATCAGCAGGTAGCAGCAGCAACTGCCTCTCACTTCAGCCGGATGACTACTACTTGACTTGCCCTTTCTTCTCCTCCACTCTGGTCCTGATTCCAAAGCCACTCTCCTCCTCAGTTTAACCAGCAGCCTCCACAATTAATGTCATCTGTCCTGCTCTTCCTTTTCACAGCCTGTTAACACATCCTGTGCCCATGTGTCTATAATAGCTTACTCCAGTCACTCACCTTTCTCCAGCTTGGTCCATCCCCAGACAGACCCAGAACCACAGGCCCTCCTGCTGCTTGTTCCTCTCACTTTCCACTGTCTGCCCCAGCTGTTCAGCTACTTGCCAGGGCACTGATGCTCCCCACCTGTCCCAGCTATGCCAGGCTTCTCTGACCAGGTGGCCTTCAACCTTGCTTCTGCTACTGTGTAGAAACATCCAAGATCAAGGGACAAAAGTCCCAGGTGGAGAAAACATCTCTTTCAGGGAGAGGGTATGGGAAGGGGCAGCAGCCAAGAAGTGTGGGCGGTGGGATGGAGAAGGAAGAGCAGATTGAGGAAAGAGGCATGGAAAGCAGTGAGACTGGAGGTGGGTGGAGGACTAGGGGAGAGAACCCTGTTCCTGGTGCTTCCTCTGGTGGCCCTGCCCCATGGACATGTGACACCAGACTGCTGTGATGAGGTAAGTAACCAGAACTAACCTCTGTCATGGTGTGATTTATCCAGTTCCCATCACTGCTGTCTGTCTCTGAGCTCAGGTCTTTCTCCCACTGGGTGAGGGAATGAGTGGAAGTGAAGGGGAGAAAGAATGACGGGAAGTGTTGAAATGCACATGCAGCCAATACCCTTTCTCAGACTTCGACGGGCCATCTCATTTATTAGGATGAGGAAGAGTAATAGAAATATTAATGGCTAACATGTTTTGTTCACCATATGCTTCTGAGGTAAGGGCTTTGCATGCGTGATCACATTTAAGTCCCACAACAACCCAATGAGGTAGGTACCTTCATTGTTTCCATTGAACAGATGAGGAAATGGAAGTTAAATAACTTACCCAGAGTGGTGAACCCGTGTTTGTCAGTTTATCAGAGCTCCTGTCCTTACCCATCACGCCCTACAGTTTTTCCTTTGACAGAGGCGCAGCCATGCACACTCCCTGCCCTTGGTGCCTGGACCGCATCTCTCCATCCATGTGGTTTGGGGAAGCTCCAGCTCAGGCAATGCCTGAAGACTGTGGCTTCTACTCTGCAGATGTGCAGGAGCTGCAGTGCACAAGGGGACAAGTGGAGGCTAAAATTGAGCCAAGTCAAGTGTGTGTCTTGGTGTGGGGTTGAACTGCCTGGAGGAAGGAAGCCTTTTTCTACTTTGCAGGAAGATACTGTAGGACACTGGGGGCTCTGGACCAGCCCCTCCTGAAGGAGACACTGGAGCTGACCTGACACTGTCTCTCATGGTTTTATTATTCACCACGACCTGGTTTGGCTCCTCAGCCCCCACCCCACCCCCCAACTCCTCAGCACCTCACCACCCATTCTCACACTGCCTCCAGAGCCATCTTTTAATATGACTATGTCATTCCCCTGCTTGAAAACATCTCTTGACTCCTCATTGCTTAAAAAAATACATAAAGTTCTTTATCTGAGCATAGAAATCTTTCACAATCTTGTCCTAGATACTCTCTAGCATCATCTTCAGCCACTCTTCTTGAGGTTAAATGTTTCTGCCAACCTCATCTCTCCTAACTTCTCCAGAAATACCAGTCTCCTTTATACATGCTTTCCCTCTGTCTACAATACTCTCTTCTAACACAATATTTTGCCCAGAAATTCCAATTATTCCTTTTGACCCAACTCAAGGGTAACCACTTTGCAATGCCTTCCTCAGTTTCTCTGGGCAGGATTAGCTCTTCTGAGTCCTGACTTGACTTTGTCCTACCAGAATGTATCTGTTTCTCTCACCATCCCTGTGCTTAAGACCCAAGACTCTGGAGCCAGTTTCAGATCCTGGTTTCAACTTATTCTCAACGTGTGACATTTAACATAGTATATCTCCTTAAGTCTCCATTTTCAGATGTGTAGGAGAGGTCAGTATGCATGTCTATTTCAAATGCTTGTTAAGAGGCTTCCATGGATAAGGTATAGTGCGTACCAGAATGGGGAGCATACAGTAGAGCTCAATAAATGTGAGCTCTTCTTATAACTTTTGCATTTATAGTATGCAAGGGAAGTTGTATAGAAGTTCAAAACAGTTTTAATTCATGAATGAATTCATACTTTGTGAGCTCCACTAATTGTATCCATCTGCATACAACACTTTACTAGCTCACAAAATGTCGGACAGGAATAATCCCTGTCCTATAAGACAGAAAACATTATAGCTAAGTAGACCACGGAATAAAGCCTAAACACATATTACGTTTGTGTTTGAAAGCCCCACTTCACTCTATGTAGGAGGACTTGTGTATGTCCCTTGGTTTTTCATCTTGGTTTTCCCATAGCACAGAGTGCTGTGACAGCCACTGTAGCAGAGTGCTCAGAATCATGGTCTCTGACACATATTATTCAACTCCATGCCTCAGTTTCTTCATCTACACTGTAGCATTGTTAGGAAGGTTAATTGAGTTAATTCACATCAACTACTTAGACACATTTGGTGCACGTTAAAAGCTCAGTAGTGCTTATGATATTAGCTCTATGGTAGGCATCCTTTTTAAAAACTAGGATTAAACAGTTACAATAGTTTTGAGGTAATGAAATTGTTGGAATTTCCTGTTCAGTCTTAAGTGTCAGGGGGAAAGTTCCTCTTCTCTTTGCCGATCACCCCAGAAAGTTATTAGGGAAAGGAGAGACTTTAGGAGCTTCTTGAATCACGAGAAAGGTGGTATGATTGGCAGATGTAGGAGAAGGAAAGGTCCTCTCTAGGTTCTCCTGGAGTTAGGATGGAATAACTGGAAGGAAAAGCACATGGTGCCAGTCTGCCGAAGAGGTTCAGAGGGTCAGACTGACTTGACTGCTGAGAAGGCGATGAAGGAAATAAAATGAAGCAAGCTTGCCCGGGATGGGGAAACACCCTCCAGAGACGTCACTGTGTAGCAGTACCTGGTGCTCTGACAAAATATAATAGGGGCAGCAGCAAGTGAGCTGTGTTGCAGGGTGGGGAACTGGCAGGAGGGGGAAAGTTGCATTAGTTCAAATGTGAGTTGATTCCGGACTGGTGAGCAAAAATCAATCAGCATGGATTGTCTGAGCAACTACAGTTTTAAAAACACAGTTATGTAAATTTTAAAAACATCTACAAAAGTCAAGAGAATAGTAAAATGGATTTTTTTTTTTTTTGCATATGTATTCCCCTATTCAACCTTTTTTCTTTTTCATCCTAGTGCAAACCAAAAGAACAACAATTTGTTCAAGGTCTATCAGTGGATGCAGTAAAATGGATTCTTATATACCCAACACTCACCTTCAATAAGTACATTTCATTTATATTCTTATCCAATCTCTACTATCTACCATCTCATCGGATGATGGAAAGCAAATCCCAAATATCACAACCTTTCATCCATAAAACACCAGACAGTATCTCTAAAAGATAAGGACTCCTGGTTTTTTTTTTCTTTTAACATAACCAAAATACCATTATCACAGTGAAGCAAATTAACAGTATTTCCTTAATATCATCAGTGAGCACCCACACTTCTGAGGGGAATCTCACAGCTGGTCTGTCTCTCCTTTCCTGATTACCCTTCTCCCCCAGTCAGTTGAATCCTCTCTCTGGCAGTCTTCCTTCTATTTTGAAATAGAAAAAGTTACCTTTGGCACTGTCTCTCACAGGTTAGATGTGTATGCCCCTCGCCACGCCCCACCACCCATCTTGGGCGGGCATGCCTGAGGAACTGGCCCTTTCAACCCAGAAGGCCCTTCCAGTCCAAAGCCACCCTTGTGGGGCCGTGCTGAGGCAGCTGGCAGCTGGCAGTTGGGTAACTGCAAGTGAGGGCCGAGAAGAAAGCAGAAGGGGCCACTAAAACACATTAGAGAGGACATGCTGCTCCAGCCTAATTTAGGCATATTTCAAAGATTAAAAAAAGAAAAAGCAGGCAAATTCTCTGAGCCTTTGCTCATGAACTGCAGTCAGGAGGTGGGCTGGAGTAGAAAACTCTCTGCTGGCCCTCCCTGACAGCAGCCTAAGGGTCCCTGGGGATCATCAACAACCGTAACAAGTGCCCCTTGTATTGTTCTGTCAGGTCACAAAGCTCTTTCACAGGTGCTGAGTCTCTTGGGCCCTAGCACAGAAGGTACCATGGGCACTCTCAGTGGGTAAGTGACTCGCCCACAGTCTCACACCTGTTGGTGCAGATCCATGAGGAAGGCTTGACACCAGCCCTGTGCTGTAGACTGTATGTTGTCTACCCCAGGCCATAGTCTGGTGACAACATCAGCAAAAATGACAACTGCACTGGCATAGCCCTGAACCCAGACCCAGGGCACGTTCCATATAGTAAGGCTTTTAACCCTCCAAAAGTTCACTGAAGTAGGTGCCACTAAAATTTCTCATTTATAGATGGGGACACCGAGGCACAAGGAAGGTGAAAATACATCCCAATGTCATAGTCCAAGTTTGTGGCAGAGTCAGGATTCGAATGGGAAAATGAAGCTGAATGACTATAAAATCCCAAAGCGGACACTTTGAAGAAAAGGGAAAAATACAAAAGCTTACATTTGGGGGGAGGGAGGGAGTGGAGGTGGGAGAAATGAGTTATAGCAATTGAAAGATAGAACCGATTTCTTCTTTTAAGCAGCCTGGGCCCTGGACTAGGCACTGGCCTGGCCCGTGGACTTGTCCTCTCATGTCAAAAAGAGACACCCCAGGGAAGCAGGTGTGGCTCAAGCGATTGGGCTCCCGTCTACCATATAGGAGGTCCAGGGTTCGATTCCCAGGGCCTCCTGGTAAAAGGCAAGCTGGCCCGCGCAGGAGTGCTGGCCTGTGCGGAGAGCTGGTGCGGCAAGATCATGCAACAAAAAGAGACACAGAGGAGAGACAATAAGAGATGCAGCAGACCAGGGAGCTGAGGTGGCACAAGTGATTGAGCACCTCTTTTCCACTCCAGAAGGTCCCAGGATCGGTTCCCGGTGCCGCCTAAAAGAGAAGACAAGCACAGAAGAGCACACAGAGAGCAGACAGCGAGCGCAAAAACAAGGGGCGGGGGGTGGGGGGAATAAATAAATAAATAAAATCTTTAAAAAAAGAGAGAGAGACATCCCAACATCACAAAGAACAGGTAACCAATAGCTCTGAGTCTGATGTCAAAAGGTTCTGGCAGACAGCATCGGGCCTTATTGCTCTGTATCAAGCCTCTAGAGGATTCAGAACGAATCCTGGCAACACACACTGCGAAAAATGTTCAGAAAGGCTTAGTGGTTAGTGCCCTATGGACAAATCTAAATAAATGGAAGAAGGAACAAGTACTGTTCTTAACAGAGAAGCCTCACACAAAGAAAAGGTACCCATCCAGGGTTTGCTGTCTACTGTGTCCTCAGTGTGACAGACGACACAGGCCTGCAGCTGTCTGTCTCCCACCCACACCTGCATGTCTCATATCACTTTGTGCTTTATACTTAGCTCTAGTTCTGAACTTTGCTATCAGTGCAGCCTAATGCCAGACGCTGTTTTTGTTGTGATGTGCTCTGGGTGGAAGGAAATATTTTTTTTACTACAATAATAGCTAATTATTATTACTATTTTTTAAAGCTGAAAATCTAATTAAAGTTCTGGGTGATTGTTAATAGTTTGAACTTCAAGCATTATTTGATTTTCTCGGTTTGTGGGCAGGATCTGAGTGAGTAGCCGGCTTGGATGATGTGTGCTCGCAGGCCTGTGTTTCTCTCCCATCGTATTTGCATGTGGGGCCCGGATTTGTCTTTGGCTCCTTGTATGGTTTGGGATGAGACCCTCACGTCCCAGGGGAGGGGGGCAGGTGTTGCTCCAGTCGAGCGAATGGAACCAAATTACAGTCCCGTCTGTCACCTCCTCTGGGAGAAGGTGGAGGGAGGGAGGGAGGGGGACACGAAGGAAGGAAGGGGGAATGGAGGGGGAGGGGAGAGGCCACTCCACGGCAGAGCAGAAAGCCCAGCGTCCTGCTGAACCCCATCAGGGCCTGGGTGCAGGAAGGACAGCTCCTTCCTCTCCTCCTTTGCCTGAAGACGGCTGTCAACAATAGACACCAAAAATTTAGGGCTCACTCCACAGTGACTGTGGGTGGCGGAGGAGGCAGCAGCATGGGAGCCATCTGGGCCAGTGACCCTCAGGGGCCTCGCGTGGCCTGGCTGCTCTGCGGCCACTTAGGCAGCATCTACGCGGCACCAGGGCTCACGTCAGACTGGGATTGTTTTTCACTAAATTGACTGATATGTTTTCTGACTGTGTTGACTTGGGGGCTGCATGTCTATTTCACCAAGTGCGCTGCAAACAGAAACATCCAACAGGATCCGTTACCTTAGTCTTTAGAATAGCCGCTTGCTGACTGGATGAGGCCCGCCTGTGTACGTGTGTACACATGCACACCCTCCCCCGCACACGCACACACACACACACATACAACCTGGAGTGACTTTTTTTTTTTAGGAGGTACTGGGTATTGAACCTGGGACCTCGTACATGGGAAACAGGCACTCAACCACTGAGCCACACCCGGTCCCCTGAACTGACATTTTAATTAAGTCACACCAGTTTGAACGTGTAGACGTGTCGTGCACCGCTGTGATTTTAGCCCCGGGTGGACACAGCCAGCGCGCCTCTGCCACGACTTGTCCTTCAGCGAGGGAGGGTTAACGCCGATACTACAGTGGTGATGTCATGCAGCTTCATTAACGTTTGGAAGTTACTTTGAGGCTGCCAGATATAACCCGAGATAACGATGAACACTTGGCTGTCTGGGACAGCCTCCAGAGAGCCTCCTCTACCGAAGGCCCCAGCGGGGGCAGAACAGTGTTATTCTAAGCTACCTGAGAAAAATACAAACACGGTAACGTGGGTCCTTTGTGAAAAACAGTGGACAGGAATAATAAATTGCCATCGTTTTGCTTTCTCTTGTAAATAGAGTGGTACAAAGAGCGTACAAGAGAACAAGGGGGAAAAGGGTCTCAAACCAGACGGAGAGTGGTTCTAATAAGAAACAAGTTCTTGTCAAATTCTGCAGACTTGCATGGAGAAAGCAGTGTTTCACATGCCTTATTCTTTCTCCCTTCCTCTGGGTTAGGAAAGGTTAAAGAAATTGTCAGTTCCTACTAGCTCTTTCAATAAGAAAAGAACTGAGGCATAGAGTGATGATGTACTGTGGGTCCAGGAAGAGACACATTTCTTCCCCTCTCCTTTGACAATAAAATGATTGACAGAGATAATTCCCCATGTGAGAGGAAAAAAAGAATTGCTAGCAGATAATGGGCCAAGCTTAGATTGTGTCTGGTAAGACTCTGTCCATCTGATGTCAAGTGATGACTGAAAAGTGAAAAATTAATTCCATTATCCAGCTGTTGCTGCTGCTGCATGCCAAAAACACCCAGATGGTTCAAAACATCTGGGTATTTGACAGCATGTTTTTCCTCTATTTCCAGATGTTTGATATTGTGTAGACAAAGACCAAATCTACACATGGTAAAGAAAAATAACTAACTGGGAAGACGGAAGCCAAGATCTGGTTAAGAGGACTGCAACAAGGGGAATCGAGGGGTGATGGAGGGAAAAGCGGAGAGCCAAGAGTTTAAGGAAAAACAGTATGTGAAAAGAGGTCAAAAATTCAAAGTCAAATAAGTTTTCAGAAAGAGAACAACGTTCTTCTTCCTAATAGCCCACCCATTGGCTTTGCTCTTACCTGGCTCCATTAAAAACACTTCTGCTTGTCTGTGTCTGGGTGATGGGAAGAGGGTGACCAGGTAAAGAACCCATGGGATATCTAGAGGAGGGTTCTCCGCAGCTGTGTCTGCGGAGAGGGGAAACGTGATGAAAAGGCTGGGGGAATTGGTTATCATATACAGGAATGAAAAGTAACAATTCCAGTCAAGGACATCCATGGTCAGCAAAACACCGAAATGTCCACATTGGTCAACTTCATTTTCAGTTGTCAATCAGGACGTTGAGCTTTGGTGTACCCAGAGCCAGTGACAGTGTAACAGAAGGAAAAGGGTAATTGAGTGGGGGAAGGTTGTGGTGCAGTTTGGTGACAGATTTAGAGGAGGGGACCTGATGTGATTGAGGTGATGGTGGGAGTAAGTGTTAGGCTTTCAGAACAGCTCACAAAGCCTTCTGTAATTCCCAAGCTGTCTGTTATCTATGAAATGCAAATCAGGGGGGGAGTGACATCATGTCAGATTATGGCCACAGGGAGTAATTATTTAGACATTAAAGGCTATTGAAGGGAGTGGTTGACAATATTAATGATGTCCAGATGGACAGAGTGTGATGCTAAAATTATTTTCTAGTACAAAGAACAAGGGAATTTTTATCAGCTTTACTGCTCTATTGGACAGTCTCTATTTCTTGGAGGTTTGCCCCTCAAAGAGATGGTAACACCAAGAGATGGCCTCTGAAATCAAAGCACCACAGGGTGTGCAGAAGGAGCCACACTCCTGCTCCTTGGAGGAAAGGCACAACCAATATGCAAAACATCCATCTAATAATTATGACAATAAAAAGAGGATATTATCTCAGGGTGTTGTATATAACAAGCTGGTGATTGGAAACCCTTCTCTGCTAACTGTTCCCCCACCTGAGTCCTCCTTTCTTGCCCAAACACAACAGCATGCAACTGGTTGGTCTTTGTGGCAATTCCCAACTTCCCGTGCAATACAAATGCTGATAAGACACCTTGGCCCTTGTGGCAGTTTGATATTATTGATGAATTCCAAAAAAGAAATACTGATTATGTTTGTAAACTGGTCTGTTCCTCTGGGCTTATGATACCCTTTGATTGTATTAAATCCAGAGGTTTCACTTTTGCTTGATTAAATTAATATTAGGGCTTTGATTCAGCCACTGAGGGGGCAGAGACTCACAGAGAAACCACACGGCAGAGGAGAGAGTTGGAGTTTTGATGCTGGAGCCCTGGGAAGTAAACACACAGGAGAAGAACAAAGAGGAATAGAGACAGCTCCATGGATACGGCGAGGCCCCAGGAAGAGACAGAGCCTCATAGTCTCCAGCTGACCTTGTGGAGAGAACAGAGCAGCTGAGTCTGGAGAGAAACAAGCCCTGGGAGACAGATGAGACTTATCCCAGCCTACAGCTGAGACCAGAAGAAGCTGGGACCACAGAGCCTTAAGAGGAAGAGGAAGGCTGAACCCTTGCAGATGTTGGCAGCCATCTTGCTCCAAAACGTATCAATAGACTTTGGTGAGGGAAGTAACTTATGCTTTATGGCCTTGTGTCTGTAAGCTTCTACCCCACATAAATACCCTTTATAAAAGCCAACAGATTTCTGGTATTTTGCATCAGCACCCCTTTGGCTGACTAATATAGTCCTTAATACTGATTTCAATTGCATGACCCCCAAGTAATGGCATTCTCAGGTATTGGTATGCATGGTCTACACGAGTGAATGCAGCCTGGTCAAGATCACAGTGTGGACTTTTGTTTTTCCCAAGTCTACACAAAAAAAAGAAGGCACATCCCAGGATCTGCATTGAGAAAGAGTCACAGAAAATGGTAGGTGTAGAAAAAAAAACTAAAAAGCATAACTGTTTCAATAAGATACAGAGGTGGCAAAGTATGCTGACCTGGACTGTAGACCTGACAATGCTACCAGGAGGTCTGCTCTTCCCAGAACAGGTACCTAAGATTTGAGTGGGAATTTGCCAGCACTCCTCAAACCCACTATTTATCTTCCTGACTCATGAAAATGAATGATGCAGCCAGAAGAAGCCAAAATATGTCTCTGATTTATGTGACATCCCTGCATAAAATGAAAAGGATCAGGGACACAAGTGATGTTTTAGCTACTTACGTTTGAAAGTCATGAAATTGGTTTAAAAAAAAGGAAGATTCAGGAAGTGAATAGGTAACTCCAAAGATGGCTTCAGAGAGCCCTTTCCCAGAGGTTATGGCTTACAATACCAAAATACAAGGCTCTTGGCAAGGGTCAATTTACATAGACTGCAATTCTCCTAAACTACATCTGTTCTAAATGCTTCCATAATCCCTTGTACAGTCTCTAGCATAGCACTGATATCACTGTATTGTACTGGCCTGTTTATTTTTTTTGACTCTTCCCATAGATTATGAGTTCCTTAAAGTCAGGCACTCTGACTTATTAGGCATTGAGACATCAGCACCTGAGATGTGCCTGGTATATAACAGGCCATCAATATGTATTCGTATAATGAACTGGAAGAATGTTTTGGCAGATTTTCCAAACTGTTCAAGAGGGTGTTACATGGAAACCTGGTGGGGAGGAAGGAAAAACGTTTATGGAATCATTAAGACCATTATTATGGAGGATAGTAACTATGATGTATAAAGAACAGCAGTGAAGAAGGTACCCAGTAATTATTAAGAGAAAATAGCTGGGAAGATTATCAGGAATGAAATGTGTTGTCTAGTCCATATGCCAATTCAATTCAGTTATTTGAATATCATTCATCAGCTATTTGGTGAGTACCTACATGCCATTGTGCATCATACACAGTGTGAGTAATTGTAAAAAAAAATTACAATTTTAAGACAGGAACATAAACATTTTACAGAAAGTGTGCAAGACTTTGGTGTTTGGGGACACATGAATGAAAACTGTTAATAATTCAAATAGAAAGCAGTACAGTATCATTAAACTAGATTAGACTAGAGGTTTAGATTAGAGGTTAGCAATATTTTGTGACACACGAAAATTATATGAAATTCATCAGTGTCCCATAAATAAGGTTTTATTGAAACACAGCTATGTCCATTGCTTTTGTGTTGTCTACTGCTACACTTGCACATCAATGGCAGAGTTGAGTAGTTGCAGAGAGTGGATAGCCCACAAACCTAAAATATTTACTGTCTGGCATTTTACAGAAAGCTTGTCAATGCTTGGTTTAGAGCATGAGTGCTACAATAATCAAAATGCTGATTTCAAATCCCAGTGCCACCAGTTCTTGCTAGCTAACTTTGGGTAAGTTACTTAACTTTTCTGTATCTTGGTTTCACCATCTATAAAATGGACAAAATTGTGCCTTCTTCAAGGGGCTTTTGAAGAAATTACCTAAGAGGATATACACACAATAGTTAGAATGGTGATTGGATGTAATAGGTGCTCAATAAGAGTTAGTTACCATTATTCAAATGAATCATTTAAACTTCTAGTTTCATATGGAGACTGAGCACCCATGTTACATCCACTCTCTTCCAAAGACCTACTGAAATGGTAAGAGAGAAAAATTTAATGAAAATATGAGGGAACTGGAGAACATAAAAGAGAGCCATCAGCAGGCCAGAAAGTCTAAGAAATCTTGGCATTTAGAAAATAAGTGGAGGGAAGCAGATGTGTCTCAAGCCATTGAGCTCCCGCCTACCACATGGGAGGTCTTAGGTTCAGTTCCTGGTGCCTCCTGGAGAAGACAGGCAAGACAGTGAGCTGACGCGATGGGCTGGCATGGCAAGCTGATACAACAAGATGACGCAACAAGGTGACACAAAAGAGGAAACACAATGACAGATACAGCAAAGCAGGCAGCTGAGGTGGCTCAAATGATTGAGCACCTCTCTCCCACTGGGAAGTTCCCAGGTTTGGTTCCCAGTGCTTCCTAAAGAGAAGACAAGCAGACACAGAGAACACTCAGCAAATGGACACAGAGAGCAGACACCAAGTGCAAACAGCGAGGGAGGGGGGAATAAATAAATAAAATAAATCTTAAAAAAAAGGAAAAAGAAAGTTAGTGGAATCTAAGTGATGGAGAAAGTGCGGCCTTGGAAAACAGAGGTAAGAGTGTCCTTCCCAAGGAAGCTTGTAGATGCTTTGTCTCAGACTCAGCAGAAGGCTGGAATGGGCTCTGAGACCGTCATCAGGGCAATTAAAGAATTGCACTTGGAACAGCTGAGCCAGTCCAGCTCCTCTCTTCTCTCCCATGTCTGAGGTCTATGTGACTGGTGGCAGTAACTTTTCCCCTCAGGAAAGCAGACGTAGTGGGCTGAATCATGTCCCTCAAAAAGATACACCCCCCTTTCTACCTGTGGACCCTGCTGAGGAAGCCTTGTTAGAGTCTTTCCTCCCTCTGACATCATGTCTAATTCAGAGTCTCCTAAAGAGCCCAAACAGCTGCGGAAGCTCTTTCACTGGAGGGTTGAGCTTTGAAACAACCGATGAGAACTGAGGAGCCATTTTGAGCAACAGGGAGCACTCATAGTCTGTGTGGTAACTTGAGATCCATCTCCAAACACTCCAGAGGCGTTAGGTTTGTCACATTTGCCACTGTGGAGGAGGTGGATGCAGCCATGAATGCAAGACCACCCAAGTGGATGGAGACTTGTGGGACCAAAGAGGGCTGTCTCAAGAGAAGACTCTCAAAGGCCAGGTGCCCACTTAACTGTGGAAAAGGTCTTTGTTGGGGACTTTGAAGAAGACACTGAAGAAGATAAATTAGAGATTATTTTGAGCAATATGGGAAATTTGAAGTGAATGAAATTGTGATTGACTGAGACAGTAGCAAGAGTATGGGCTTTGCTTTTGTAACCTTTGACGACCATGGCTCTGTGGATAAGATTGTCATTCAGAATGGCCACAACTGTGAAGTAAAGAAAGCCCTGTAAGCAACAGATGGGCAGTGCTTCATCCAGCCAAAGAGGTTCAAGTGGTTCTGGGAACTTCAGTGGTGCTCTTGGAGGTGGTTTTGATGGGAATAAACTTTGGTCAGAGAGGAAACTTTAGTGGTCCTGGTGACTTTGGTGGCAGCTGAGGTGGTGGTGGATATCGTGGCAGCGGGGATGGCTATCATGGATTTGGTAGTGATGGAAGCAATTTTGGAGGCGATGGAAGCTACAATGATTGTGGTAATTGCCACAATCAATCTTCAAATTTTGGACCATGAAGGGGCTCTGACCCTTTTGGTGGTGGAGGCCAATACTTTGGTGAAAACACAAAACCATCAAGGCTATGATGGTTCCAGCAGCAGCAGCAGTAGCTGTGGCAGTGGCAGAAAGTTTTAATTACTGCCACAAAACAAAGTTTAGCAAGAGAGGAGAGGGAAGCGGATGTGGCGATTGGGTTCCCGTCTACCATATAGGGGGTCCAGGGTTTGGTTCCTGGGGCCTCCTGGTGAAAAGCAAGCTGGCCCATGTGGAATGCTGGCCCACACGGTGAACTGACCCGAGCAGAGAGCTGGTGCAACAAGATGACGCAAGAAAAAGAGACACAGAAGAGAGACAATAAGAGATGCAGCAGACCAGGGAACTGAGGTGATGTAAGAGATTGAGTGCCTCTCTCCATTTCAGAAGGTCCCAGGATCAGTTCCTGGTGCTGCCTAAAGAGAAGACAAGCATACATAGAACACAGAGAGCAGACAGTGAGCGCAAAACAACGAGGAAGCTGGGTGGTGGTGGTGGTGGTGATAAATAAATAAATAAATAAATAAATAAATAGAGGAGAGCCAAAGAAGTGACAGGGAAGTGACAGTTTACAACCAATTTGTGAAGTCAGCCAAGCACAGTGGTGGCAGAGCCTAGCTGCTACAAAGGAGACACGATTTTAGATGCTACTCATGTGTATGGGCAAAAACTCAAGGACTGTTTCTGTGAGTAATTGTATAACAGGTTAGTTTTGTTTTGTTCTGTGATAAGTGTAAAACAGTCCAACAAAGGGTTTTACTGTAGTAGTTTTTTTTTTTTTTTTT
>JAQZBX010016306.1:0-20509 GCA_029593785.1 Cabassous unicinctus | reverse complement strand
GGCAATCACATGCATCCTTTTAAGAGAGAGGCAGAGAGAGTTTAAGAATAGACCACAGAGGAGAAGAGAGAAGAGGAGGAGGCAATGTGACCCTGGAGGCAGAGATTGGAGTGCTATGGCTGCAAGCCAAGGAATGCCTGGAGGCACCAGAAGCTGGAAAAGGCAAAGAGCAAATTCTCCCCTAGAGCCTGCAGATGGAGCATGGACTTGCTAACACCTTGATGGTAGATTTCTGGCCTCCACACTGTGAAAGAATGAATTTCTGTTGTTTTAAGCCACCCAGTTTGTGGTCAGTTATTTCAGCAGCCACAGGAACCTCATACATCAGAGTAGTCCAGGAAGCTCTCCAAACCCCAGCGGATAACGCTCTTTTTATTTCAGCATCTGAAAAGCTGCCCCCTCCCACCCCCACCCCAGCCTGCCTGCCTGCTTCATGCCTTTGTATTCCAAAAGTACAAGTATCTGCTCCTGACCTTAAACAAGCTCTTACACAGAGTCAAAAGTCAACCCTGACCTTCAAGGGAGAGACCTGATCAGAAAACAGAGACACAGCTTCAGAAGCCCACCTCAGCCGCTATACCACCCACACCATCTATCTTTTTATAATTATTTTTTCATTTATTTATTTTTAAAAGATTTATTTTATTTATTTATTTCCCCCCACCCCCACCCCCCATGGTTTGCTCTTGCTGTGTCTGTTCATTGTGTGCTTGTCTTCCTTTTTTAGGAGGCACTGGGAACCGAACTTGAGACCTCCCGTGTGGGAGGGAGGCACTAATTGCTTGAGTCACTTCTGCTCCCTGCTTTGTTTTGTCTTTCATTATGTTTTCCTCCTTGTGTTTCTTGTTGCATCATCTTCTGTGTCAGCTCACGGTGCCATCCCGTTGCATCAACTCACTGTCTGGCTCGTCTTCTTTAGGAGGCCCCAGGAACTGAACCCGGGACCTCCCATGTGGTAGGTGGAAGTTCAATTGCTTGAGCCACATCTGCTTCACATACCACCTATATTAACTGGTCAGATCTTTGACAAATATGAAGTGATGATCAAGAATTGCTGGATGTAACATGATGGTAAAATGGAAGCTTAGGCTGAAGATCCTTAAGTAGGAAATTCCACACTCAGAAGTGAGACCAAGATGCCGATTTTTAAAGAACTGCCTCAGAACCAGTTTCATGACCTTTGGACCCAGCACCAATAGAGAGGGTAGAAAAGGGGTTGGATTTTTGGATATTGTGGGGATTTTAGGAGAAGAATTTTGTGTGAGAATTTTGGAGTGTGAGAGTCCTATCCATCCCAAAGTGGATAAGGAGTGAGAAGATGTCTTTCCTTCACCTCAAACAAGTGAATTGGGGTTAGGGGAGGGCTTCCATGAGCAACTTGGAGAGCAACTTGCATTTGGCAGACACAGGGGACTGGCACCTTGACTCAAACCCCAAAATCTAAACAAGCCAAATAGCAGGAGAGAAAGCTGCATACGGGAAGTAACTGTACTTTCCTCTGATGGCAAGCCAAAGGCGTGTGAACCCAGAGACCACATATAGAACTCATTATAAAAATGTTAGTCTGAGGTAATTTCAAAAGGGATCCTCATCAAGTGGGAAGCTTGACAAGCGTGAGCAGAACTGAATGTGGAGTGTCTGTGAGGTAGACCATCGGGGTAAAAACTTAGAGGAGAATAACAGTGACAGGCCAAAGAAGTGACCCTGCCCTGTTATGGGCTGAATCTGAGGCCCCAGCAGGGAACATTCTCTGCGAAGAGAGTCACCTTTAGACCTCTGCCAGGCCCAGAGATCATGAAGCCACTTTATGACTATCAGACTTTTTTTGCCTGCCTTTCCCTTCCTCTCTCCTCAAATTCCAACTTAGAGAAGGTCACAGTTATGGTCAGCAAGATGAGTGAGGAAAATATAAAGCTGATCAAGCTCCCTTCTCGGAAGGCACTTTCCCTTCTGCAGCAGGAAATAGGAATAGCTGCAATTTTAAATGAAATTAGAAACTTTGACTCTTACTAGCCTGGATGTGCTCAGGACTGAATTGAGACTATGATTGTCATTTTGTTTCTGCTGATAGCTGTCTATTATCCAAGATTGTCTATTACCCAAGAGGGACTAGAAAGTCATGAGAACAACCCAACTTTGTATCCAAGATCAGGAGTGTGTCTCTTCCCACTGAACAGGCTTAAATGATAGTGGATACAAAATATAGTCACTCTTTTTTTTTTTTTTTAGTTAGGCCTGTAAAAAGAATTTATTTGGGAAATGGGGGAAAGAGCAGAGCTTGGTGAGAAATGGGAGAGAAAGACGGAAATACACACCAAGATTTGGTGTGGGCCTCTCTAGGTAGATAGAGCGAGCTCTGCCTTGTGTGGTTACCTTTTAAACTGTTACTTATTCCTCCCCCTTGCTAATGCTAAGGGAAGGGGTCCCAAATGTAATTGGTTACCCCACCAATGGTGGGGGCCAATGGTGAGGCCTGTTTGGAATATCTGGGGGCAAGGGGAGGTACCGGAAAGAGAAACTGGGACTTCAAGGTTAAACTCAAGTTCCCAGCGAGGTCTTGCAGCCATGTTGTTTGTTGGCCATGCGGTCTGTCAGCCATGTTGTCTGTCAGCCATGTTGTTTGTTGGCCATGTGGTCTGCTGGCCATGTTATGGCTCGTCTTCTCCATTACCCTGTACTAACCTACCTCAACTCCCCCCTCAAAGAGTTTACACCCTTATTCTTAAAGGGCTGCTGAGAGGCAATGATCATTCTTCTGTAGTTATTTCCTGCTGGCTAGGGCAGTAGTCCCTGCCTGACAGGGCGTAAACCTCTCTGGCTAGTCTATTGAGATTGAGGGAAGATGGTGCCAACAGTGTGGATGGAATTGGCTGAAATCCCCACATAACTAATATCTTGTTTTGGAAGGCGTTGATTCTGGAAGAAATAAACTTAGAATTTTGAAGATATATGGCCCCACTAAAAGGATAAAGATGGTGGTAAGTGGGTCCAAAAAGGGGGGTCAGCTATGACATACTAGATCACAAGAGTGAGAAAGTCCGGGTGCCTTCAGAGGCTGCATCCCCCTGAAGTTGGTGGGTTTGATTTTGCAGGTTTCGAATGCTGTCTAAGGCTATTCCAGAGTGATTTATATAGAAACAGCATTTTTCTTGAGAAATAGGCTTGTGACCCCCTGTGCTGCAGTTAGCATGTTAAGGGCTCTGTGAGTTTGCAGTACTACAGCAGCAAGAGAGTTTGTTTGCTGTTTTAGGACTTTGGTTTGTTTATGTTTTTTTTTTTTTAATTTTTGTTATTTTTTTTAGGACTTCTAGGGCACAGCTAGTTTCTTCTATGCTGTTAGCTCTAGGGAGAGATTGTAATATTTAACGGGGTTTGGTATAAATTGCCAATCCCAGTTTTCCACGGTGTTGGTTATGCCTAAAACAGCTAAGAGGAGCATAAGAAGAGGCATTGTCCTTTTAGATATTATATAGAAGATACTACAGGAAATGAAAACAGACAAAATTTCTTAAGGGGCATTTGACTTGCCCTCCCCCTAGCAATAGGCATTTGGGCTAGAGTTAGAGAGAACAGCTGTCTTTGACACAGACACTACTTAGCTTTGCCTCTTGAAGCAGTATTTCAGGACATCCAGTGACTGGCACTTGTACATCAGGTGCTTCAGGTGAGCTGGCATTTCCTTGGGCACCTGGCTTCACTCAGTATAAGTGCACCTAGGTGGCAATTCCTTTAACTTTAATAGCTGGACGCAAAGTTCCCAGTGTCCGTCCATGGCAGAAACTTTGCGCAGGACCCTCCAGCTTCATTCCTCCAGGAAAATCCCTGGGCAGCTGCTAAGAACAGAGCTAAGGGGTCCAAAGGAGTCCTGCCCCAGTTTCTGACAGGGGTAGGGGAGCACCACTCACTTATTTTTCTCCAGGCAATTGCTCACAAATGAAGACAGAGAAGCATTGGGTTCCTCTAGGTTCTTGGCTATCATGCATAAAAGAACTTAAAAACACACCAGTTTAGTTAGGCTAGTAAAAAGAATTTATTTAGGAAATAGGGGAAGAACAGACCTTGCTGAGAAATGGGAGAGAAAGACAGAAATACACACCAAGATTTGGTGTGGGCTCCTCTAGGCAGAGTCACTCTTATTATTATTCCCTCCCTGAGTTCTGAATGTTTGGCATACTAGTCACACAGAGAGTTGAGAAAAAATAGCACCCGAAAAGAGAAGGACTAGGATAGAGCAACTGCCTTTGGAGGAGGCAAGTAATATAAGGATGAGAAGAGATCTTAAAAAAAGATTCTTATTGATATCCTTACAGAGATTTTAGAAGGCATTTTACCTATGTACTGTTTAATAGAACCTGTAACATAGGTACTATGATTCCCATTTCACATTTAGGAAATTGTGGTTCCTTAAGAAGTCATTTGCCTAAGTTCCCACAGCTAGTTTACAGCAGAGTCAGAATTCAAAAGCTTTTTCTCCTTATTAAGTACTATTTGACCTCCACAAGCATTAAAAACCTAGGATCTTATAAACAGCTCAATAAAAAAAATAAGCAAAAGATTTAGACAGCCACTTCATCAAAGAAGAGCTATGGATGCAAATAAGCACATGCAAAGATGCTCAATATCATTAGCATTAAGGAAATGAAAATTTAAAACCACGATGAGATATGATTACACAACTATGAAAATAACTGAAAAACACACAAAAAATAGAACTGACATCAACAAGTGCTGCCAAGGATGATGAGCAACTAGAGCTCTCACACATTGCTGGTGGGAATGTAAAACAGTATAAGTCACATTGGAAAACACTTTGGCTGTCTCTCAGAGTTAAGCATGCACTTACCATATGACCCAGCAATCCCACTTCTGGGTATTTACTCAAAAGAAATGAAAACAAAAGTCCATACACCATCAAGACATGTACATTAATGTTTATAGCAGTTTTATTCATAATAGCCTTAAAGTAGAAAGGACCCAAATGTTCATCAATTGATCAATGGATAAACAAATAATAGTGCATCTATAAAATGGGCTACTACTCAGCATTAAAAAGGAATGAACTATTGATATACACATTAACATTGATGATTCTCAAAGGCATTATGTTAAGTGAAAGAAGCCTGACACAAAAGTATACATACTGTATTATTCCATATATATGACATTCTAGAAAAGGCAAAAATATAAGGACAGAAATCTGACTGGTGGTTGCTAGGTTTTGGGGAGTATGGGGTGAAGATTGACTACAAAGGAAAATGAGGGAACTTTTTGGCATGATAGAAATCTTCTATGTCTTCATTGTGGTGATTACATTACTGTACATGTTTGTTAAAACTCAACCAACTAGGGGAGCAGATGTGGCTCAAGCAGTTGAGCCCCCACCTCCCACATGGGAGATCCTGGGTTCAGTTCCTGATGCCTCCTAAAGAAGACAAATAAACAATGAGCAGACAACAAGCAAAAACAATGAGCAGATTAGCAAAAACAATGAGCAAAAGAACAACGAGCAAGACAATGAGCAAACAACAAGCAGACAATGAGAAAAAAGGAATGAACAGGGAGTGAATGTGACTCAAACAGTTGAGTGCCCGCCTCCCACATGGGAAGTCCTGGATTCAGTTCCCATGTCTCCTAAAAAAAAAAAAACAGACTATGAGCAGACAACGAGCAAAAAAAACAACAAGCAGACAATGAACAAAAACAACAAGCAGACAATAAGCACAAACAACGAGCAAAAGCAACAAGCAAACAGATGAGGAAGCCATATGGCAGGGGGTACTTGTAGCAGTCTGATATTATTTATGAATTCCAAAAATAGATACTAGATTATGTTTGTAAACTCATCTGTTCCTCTGGGCTTATTAGATTGTATTAACTTCAGAGGTTTCACTTTTACTTGATTAAATTATTATTAGGGCTTTGATTGGGCCACATTAGTATGATGTTTTGTCCTCGTCCCCTTGGTGGGCAGGGACTCACAGAGAAAAGGATATGGCAGAGGAAAGAGTGGGAGTTTTGATGCAGGAGCCCCAGGAAGTAAACACACAGGAGAAGAACGTAGAGGAATAGAGATGGCTCCATAGAGATGGCAGAGGCCCTGGGAAGAGAGAGAGCCTGATAGTCTACAGCTGACCTTGTGGAGAGAACAGAGCAGCTGAGCCCAGAGAGAAAAACTAGCCCCAGGAGAGAGACAAGCTTATACCAGTCTACAGCTGATTTTGGAAGAAGGTGGGACTATGGAGCCTTAAGAGGAAGAGGAAGCTTGAACCCTTGCAGAGACCGGCAGCCATTTTGCTTCAACACATGGCAACAGACTTTGGTGAGGGAAGCGATTTACTCTTTATAGCCTTGTGACTGTAAGCTTCTACCCCAAATAAATACCCTTTATAAAAAACCAATCGATTTCTGGTATTTTGCATCAGTACCCCTTTGGCTGATTAATACAGGACTCAACCAACTGTGCATTAAAAAAAGATAAATTTTACTGAATATGTATTATATCCCTAAATCCAACTTTAAAATATTAACATTCTGAAAGAACTTCCAGATAACTGAAGATTTGATGTAGATAAATGCTCCAGAATCATTAAGGGAAATAGATACAGCACAAAGTTGGAGTTGAGAATATTTTAAGAAGAGAATACTTGAATTGTAGAATGACCCAAGTGATATGAAGTCCCAATAAAATTTAAAAATGTGTTATATAATGCATGGTCTGAGAGTGCTGAGGAAAGGAAGTGGTGTTTGTGAAAGCTGGCACAGTTTCAGTAATAACAGTCAAGAAAAACTAACTTTGATTTTCTTTTTCATAAATTTGTTTTTTAATGTCCCCATTAAACAAACAAACAAACAACAAAGCAAAACACTATCTTTTGGATTGGGCCATTGCTTCATCTACCTCTCTTAACAGATTTACACTGGAAAAAATCAACATCTTTCCCATATCTGTACAATCAAATTAAGAGACTACCTTGGCGAGCTAATTTGATTTTCAAATTCACAAAAACAGTTTCAAGTCTAAGTGTGGCTGAGTCCTGAGATGTTTGACTGATCTCTAGGTAGACTGAGGAGCCAAGGCTTCAGGTTGAAATCTAGTGAACAAGAAGATGTGTTAACTAAGTTACATAAGGTACATCCCAACATACATTGAATGGGAATCTTGGGCCCCTTGGAGAGTCTCATACTATTAATAAATGTAGAAGATATTTCTTAATATTCTAATAGTGATTACTTAAACCTGAAGGCTAGAATTTTAAACAATAAGGAAGGCTTCACCCTGTGAGTTGATATTTTCCTCTTACAGACATTTCCCCCTTGTTTAAGAAAAGAAACTAACAACAACAACAAAAAAACTTCAAAGAATAGATATTGAGCACATTTTAGCTCAATGAATCATAGAACAATCACTTGTATGATAGTGTAAACTAATCCCACATCTTATCTACTCTCCCTTCCAAGACTTCATTAGAATTATAGAAAAGAAATAAAACTAGAAAGTCAAAACAGTGAAGAAAACAGGAGAGGTAATAGCAAAAAATGATCTCAACACATTTTTGATTGTGGATGGAAGGAGGTTGACAGATGAGCAGACATGTGGAAGCCCAGCCTAAACTACACGCCAGAGTGCTTTCATCAGAGGATATGCCCCGGAAAATGCCCAGAGAGCCTCAAGTCATGAATAACAAATACAATAAAGGATGGGACTAAGAAGTAGGACTGGAAATTGAGGAGGTAATTGAAGATTTATGTATGGAGTAGAAAAATTTGTCTTCCATCCCTACCTTCATGCTTTCCCATATGAAAAGACATTAACTTTGGGCAAAAATTAGCAGGATTCTTCTCAATTTCTTTAGAAAATAATTACCTAGCATGGGTATTAATACCCTAAAGTAAACCCCACTTGTTTTGACATTTAGGGGGACCTTAACATAATATTAAAGTCCCCCTATTTTATTCTGAAATAAAGCCCCCAAGTCAACAAATCTCACCCACAGATATAGAGATTATGGTCAACCTTTTTATTCCTTCATTTTAAAAACATGAAAATTAACAAAACACCACAAGATATTTGAATGACACCTGCAGCATAAAAGAGAAACACTGATAAATTAAGAGAGATTATGTTCACAAATACATATTATATTAATTAAAATAACAGGAAGATAATGAAAATGGTAAACCAGAGAATAATACAACTTTTGAGAATAAAACAATATAACTCCTGTAGGAAAATTAATAGAAAATTATATAGAGAATAAAGGCAAGGAAATCTCTCATGATATTGAACAAAAATATGGAAAATATTAGAAAAACGGGAAATGATCTAAAATAGTATTTCTAGAAAGAGAAAACTAAATAAATGGAGGGGAGAAAATTAAATAGAAGTACCACAATAAATTTTCCAATACATAAAAGGATACATGATTATTTAAAATCAAAGGGCCTTGTTATATAGCTCTTCTCTGCTTCAGTTTTCTCTTCTTTAAATTGGGGGAGAAATCTTATCTACCTCACAGTGTTTTTGTGCAAAGCACTTAGTACAATCCCTTATACTTAATAAGTGCTCAGTAAATTTTAGTTCATGATATTATTATGTTGTTACCAAATGTTGAGCAAGATGAATGCAGAAAACCCCCCAAACCCACATGTAGGCACAATATTGGGAAGTTTTAGATCTCAAAAAATACAGAGAAAATACTAAAAGTTCCCAGGGGGAAAAACAAATGTATTGTAAAGAACAAAACTCTTACTGGTATCAGAAACATGTTATGCCGTAAGAAAATACAGCAGTGCCTCTGAAGATTTGAGGGAAAAATGATTTTCAAATTGGAATTCTATACCCAACCAAACTATCAATTAAGTGTAAAGGTGGAATAAAACTGTTTTTAAACATACAAGGCCTAAGGAAGTTTGCCTCCCACACATTCTTTATTAGAAAATAATTTCAATATATACTGTTTTTTGGCTTAAACCAAAAACCAAGATAACATGAAATTCAAGAAAGAGTGAGTCCAACCTAGGAAAACAAGCAACATTCCAGGGTGACAATGGCACAGCTAACTGCAAGTGACTTTAGTCCCAACTACAATACAATTTTAACTCTAACTTCCTGGAATTAAGCTAGACTCCACAGGTTAAAATAAATCCTCTACAAAATTGCTTTTAACACACCAGCAGCAGGTTCAGGGGTTCCCAGGCCACCACACTTCTAACTACCCAGCTACAAATGTAGGCATTCCCACCAACTCTTTCAGGTTTGATAATGCACTAGAATAACACAGAACTCAGGAAAGTACTGTACTTATGATTATAGTTTTATTGTAGAAAAAGGACACAAATCAGAAGATACCCAAAGAAGAGATGCATAGGAAAAAGTCTGGGAGGGCCTTAGATGAAAAGCCTCTGTGTCCTTTTCATGTGGAGCCAAGACATATCACCCCCAACCCTGCCATATCAATTTGTATTACCAATTATGGAAGCTTTGTGAACTTCTGGTGTCCAACATTTTATTTTGGTTTCATTATGTGGTCATGACTGATTATTGAATCAATGCCCATGTGGTTGAACTCAATCTCCAACCCCCCTTTCACTCTTCTCTTCTCCCCTTCCTGGGGTTTGGGCTGAAAGCCCCAACCTCGTAATCACATGATTGGTCTTTCCAATACGGCCAGTTCTCCACCCTGAGTCATCTCGTTAGCATAAAGTATTGGTGTGGTCTGGGACTCACCAATAATAAAAGATACTCCTGTCATGGGGAATTCCATGGATGTAGAGGTTACCTCTCAGGAACCTGAGACAAAGACCAGAGAAGTTATTTATTATACTACACTAACCTAAAAAGCAAATAGTCCAGTTTAGAGCAAAAAGATGGAAGGAATCAGGATGGTGCTCTGTTGTAAAAGAAATCCCATTAAATTTAGATGTGAGTTAAAAAACCTCGAGGGTTGTGGTGAAGCTGTATGTACCCTGGGAAAGCATGTTCTTAAATCTAATCCATCCCTGAGGTTGTAAACCCATTGTGAGCATGACCTTTAAATGAAACTACTTCAGTTAAGGTACCCACCTCATTGAGGATAAATCTTAATCCTATTACTAGAGTCCTTTATAAAAGGATGAAATTCAGACAGAGAGAGAAAACCACAAAAACAAGAAGCTGAAATCAACAAAACACAGAATAGAAGGGAGAGACCAGCAGATGCTGCCTTGGCATCCTTTTGGCAAAGGAGCCAAGGATCACCAGCAGCTAGCAGCTGGTCTGCAGGAAGAAAGCATCACCATGATGATGCCTAGATTTAGACATTTTCATGGCCTCAAATTGTAAGCTAATAAATGCCTATAGTTTAAGCCAACCCAATTCATGGCATCTGCTTTGAGCAGCCTAGGAAACTAAAACAAGGGTCTACTGAAGTGCTAGGGAAGGTCATTACAAATATCAAAAAAAAGGTATAGCTGCATAAAAATATCATAGTTCAAATCTGAAGCAACCAGTGCAAATATGAACAGGAAGTCACTAGACTTCAAATTAATAGAATGTATCCTGAAAGGTGAAATGTGTAAGAATGGTGTGGCCCAGATATGAAATGTTAAAATGTAACAAAGTATTTTTCAATTAGTATATTGTAAGAAAGGAGTATCTATTAGCCTTGGTGTTAGGAACATTTCTCTTGAGAGGCACAGAGATTGGGACTTTGGAGCATAGCACAGTACTCAACTTTGCTGTGAATGATATTTGCATGGTCATAAAATGTAAACGTTTGTAGTTTTTCACTTTTTATTATGATAAATTTTGAATACATACAAAAGTGGAGTGTATAGTACAATGAACACTTATGTACCCATCACCCAGCCTCAACAGTGAGCCACCTCATGACCAATCTTGTTTCAGTTTTACTTCCCACTTACTTTTTCTCCCTGTTCCCAGTATTGTTTGGAAACAGATCCCAGATATTATATCATTACATTCAGAAGTAGTTCAGTTTTTAGCTGAAAATGATATAGACTCATATATTCTTGGGAATATGACTTTTGCTATTTTTGCCAGCATATGACAGAATCCTAGAAGTGGGATTTTCACCTACAATTTGTTGATAAAAATAGCAGTGGAAGAGGGGTTAATAAGCAGTGATAAATAATTGATTCTGTGCATTCTCATGATTGGATTCTGGAGACGCACCAGAGTGGAATCCAAAGGTGAGCCAAAATATCTGAAATTACTGTCAACCCCCTCTTAGCCCAAAAATGACATGCACTATAAATTTTAAGAGCTGATTGATTAAAAGTAAAAGGATGGTGTCTTAGTTTGCCAGGCTGCTGTGACAAATACCATGCAGTGGGTAGGCTTAAACAGGGAGCTTTTATTAGTTCATAGTTTTGGAAGCTAGAAGTCCAAAATGGAGACATCAGCAAGACCATGCTTACTCCCCAAAGTCTGTAGCATTCTGTTGTTTCCTTGCTGCAATACTTGGGTTCTTTGGCTTGCATCTCTGCTTCCTGTCACAGGTCAATTTCTCTCTCCTTGTGTCTGCTCTTCTGGTTTTCGCTGACTTCTGGCTTCTGGCTCTGTGTGACCTTCTCTGACTAACTATGTCTGTAGCAGTTTGATATTGTTTATGAATTCCAAAAATAGATATTGGATTATGTTTGTGAACTGGTCTGTTCCTCTGGGCATATTAGATTGGATTGGATTCAGAGGTTTCACTTTTACTTGATAATGATTAAGGCTTTGATTGGGCCACATCAGTAGGATGTTGAGACCCTGCCCTCTTGGTGGGCGGAGACTCACAGAGAAACCGCATCACAGAGAAGGGAGGTTGGAGTTTTGATCCTGGAGCCCGGGAAGAGAGATGAGTCGTTCACCTGATAGTCTACAGCTGACCTTGTAGAGAGAGCACAGCAGCTCAGCCCAGAGAGGAACAAGCCTCAGGAGAGAGACAAGACTTATCCCAGCCTACAGCTGATGTTGGAAGATACTGGAACCACTGAGCTGAGAGGAAGAGGAAGCCTGAACCTTTGCAGACTTTGGCAGCCATCTTGTGTCAACACGTGATAACAGACTTTGGTGAGGGAGGTAACTCTAAGCTTCTACCCCAAATAAATACCCTATTATAAAAGTCAACAGATTTCTGGTATTTTGCATCAGCACCCCTTTGGCTGACTAATTCAGTGTCCAAATTTCTTCTGCTTGTAAAGGACTCCAGTGATACAAATTAAAAGTAAGAACATGTCTTTTGAGGGGGTACATAATTCAATCTACCACAGATGGAAAAAGCTATTCTATGCAAACACTAATCATAGGAAATTGGATGTAGGTCATATTAATATCAAACAAAGTAGAATTTAAGGCAAGAAGTGTTACCAGAGATAAAAAGAAACATTTATTTCATCATGTTAAGAGGGTCAGTTCATCAAGGAGACATAACAACCCTAAATGTGCATTCACCTAATAGAACTTTCTATCAAATCATCTGTTAAATTCCCATATGCAATTGAGCATTGCTGGATTTTAAAAAATTTTATTCCATTTATTTCTTTCTCTACTCATGGGCAAATACCATACTGTTTTCATTATGTCTTAAAAAGACTTTGTAATAGGCTTTAATATCTTCTAGTACTAGACCCTCAACCCCAAGTCCACTACTCCTGTTTATTAAGGTTTTTACAGCTATCCTTGCTTGTTTTTTCTTCAAATGGACTTTAAATTCAAATTGTCTAGCTCCAGAAAAAAAACCTGATATTATTTTTATTATATTATATTAAATTTATAAGCTAACTTAGGAAGAAAAGATCTTATAATATTGAGTCTTCCTATTCAAGAAAGCATGTGTTTCCATTTATTCAAATCTATTTTTAAATTTTATTTATTATATTTTTTAGGAGGTACCAGAGAATGAACCCAGGACTCATACATGGGAAGCAGGCGCTCAACCACTGAGCTACATCCACTCCCTAATGAGAGTTGGTTTTTGTTTGTTTGTTTTTAGGAAGTACTGGGCATTGAACCCAGGACCTCATACGTGGGAAACAGGTGCTCAACCACTTGAGCTACATCCACTCCCCTCAAGTCTATTTTGTTTATTGGTTTTTAACTTTTAGAATAAAGCTATAGACATATATATGGCAAACTTAATAATGGTTGCAAAACAGAATGTTATCAACCTTGGTATTGTAAAAGAAAAAGCATAGCTGATAGCTGATTGTAGTTGGTAGATGGGAGGGGAAGAGAGGTGGAAAGAATTGTAGGCTTTTGATATCCTCATCTTACAAAATAAAAAATCAGAGTTGACAAAACAAAAAGGGGAGTTTAACTCTTTTTACTAAAATTATTTTAAAAACTAATAGAGAAGTTAAACGGTTATATTACTATGTTGTAGGACGGAAGCAGAGCTGCAAAGGTGTGTAGAGCTAAAGCATAATCCAACTTAATGGGAGTTAACAGGTAATATCTCAGGGTGATAATCCAACAGTTTAGAGGTATGGAAGTAGCCATCATAAGAACTAAAGACAATCACAGTGGTTGCCTATGAAGAGCAGACTTGGTTGGAGGCATAAGGGCTTGGGTATTTCATTATAAACTCCTTTTTGTGCTATTTTTTAAAACCATTTGCATATATGTATCACCACGGCAAAAATTAAAACAATAAGTTTAAGGTATCATAAATCAAAAGATAACTTTATATTTGCCAACTGAAGACAGCAAGAAGAAAGTGTTTTTTTTTTGTTTTTTTTTTTACCGGGAGGTCCCTGGGATCGAACCTAGGTCCCTCCATAAGGGAGACGGACACCCAACCATTTGAGCCACATCTGCCCTCCAAGAAGAAAGTTTTGATTTATCAATTTGTTTCTCTCAGTAGGAGAAAGTAGTTGAGTCAATAGTAATTAGACATCTCTTTTGCCTGGATATTAGGAGATAATAAGCCAATCAGAGATAAGCTTCCTGCTTCTGATATAATAGCCTTGGGGGGACCAGATCACAAGAATCCAGTTGTTTAATGGACATTTGTGGAAAGTAGGACACCCTTAATGGTTTGAGCCCTTTCTCAACTGCCATCACCAACACTGCTTTCCTTTCTCCAGGTCAACATCTGTAGACCAGATACTCTTTTAGAGGATTTCCCCTCTAAACATCAGCAAAGATGGGAAGTTGCACACCAGTTCATGTGCAGAGCTTCCTACTCCTAGGGGAAGCACGCCAGGGTCGGGAGTGGGGAAACAAGAACAGGATGATGGGAGCCATTTCCATCCTTTCCATCTTATCCCTATACCATGAGAGGGACTTCTTTTCTTTATATCAAGTTCCAGAAGTTAATTAATTTGATAACTCAGGCTTACTAGGGAAGAGTAAGTAGCTGTAAATTATTGAAGTTAGTTTACCAAAATCATTCTACAACAACAGCCATGATCTGGGCCAGTAGATGATGCAGTAAATGGAATGTCTCCCTCAGTTCCCTTAGAGAACACCCAAGGCTCCATCACATAACCAGTCCCTAAATTCTTCCGTGACCCCTCAAGCAAAGCCTCTGTGCACGTCCATCTGCCCCGCTCTGGGAGCAGGTTGACTTTTTATGCCTTTTTATTTTTACCCTCTAGGGCTGTCCAATTATTCATTTACATTGTAATATATTTACATAAATATATGAGGAGTAGTGAGTAAAGGGTGTGAGTTAGGGATCAAGTGACAAAATATATAGTGCTGTCTCCAGTCTTCTATCATTTCTCCCCTTTCTTTCCCAAAACACCCTTCCAAGTTTTAAATTTACCACGAGAAATATGATTATTAAGTAGACTGGATTTTCAAGTTTGCTGCCCACCACATCCTCTCCCTGTGGTGAGCCTGCAAGGTAAGCTAAATTACAATCTTAAGAATGCCTGGTGATCATGGAATAAAAGAAAGGAAAGCTGGAGAGTGCTGAAGGACAACCCTTTTCCATGCATAGAGAAATCCTTGGCAATAGCAAATACCCTCATATCCCCGAGAGCCAGTCAGTGTCCCTCACCCCTGGCCATAGAGTAGTATCTTAGGTGGTAGCTTTCCAAGAAAGTTGTCCACAAAGTTTCATTAAATAAAACAGAGCGCTAATGCCCTTTGGAAGTTTTTCACAGGCAAATTAGTAAAATGGTAAATTTGTGCGTTTCCACTCCAACCATGACAGTTGAGTATGGAACAGTCAACCCAAGGACATTCAAGTCATAGCGCCTTCATTGCTGAATCCTCATGGAAAACACCTCACGTTGCTTGACTTTCCTGATATTTGTCACTGGGGGTTCCCACGTGATACTTCTAGGAAAAGAAATTATGTTTGTAAATATTAGCCTGCAACAAGGAAGCTGTTGGTCTGGGCATTGAAATAATTGCTAAGGACAAGGTGAAAGCTGGATGTGGGAGTGAAGGAGGAAGAAAAAGAGGAGAAAAAGAATCGACAAGGAAAAGGGAGAAAAAAAAAACCAACCCAGAAGGAATGAAGGGAGTCTTGTACATGAGAAGGAATTGTGATTTGGAGTTGAGGGACAGAGTTTTCTATGGCCTCAAGGCCTTTCCTTCCCTGCCCTTCACAGGTCAAAGGCTCTCCTCAGAGCCACCTGCTGGAGGAATCCCATTTGTCTTCCACACTGGGTTTCAGATCACATCACTAGGGCCCTTTCCTCTCTCTATTCCTCTCCTTTCCCTAACTTGGAACAATTAATAGAGTGGCTGCCTGTACGCAGATCTCTTAACTAGCAGTGAGAGGTGGAGGGAAGCAGTTATAATGTACCGCCATTTCCTTGTGCCTCTGAGGCAACATGTCCATGCTACTCCATGAAGCTGTGGAGCCAGTTGATTTTAGATCAGTCTTGACTCACATATTGTCCATGTTCTCTGAAGTGCAGAGGTATCTTGCCAGTACCAGTGACTCTGCCAGGCTTCTCAGGTCCCTAGAAGCCGAGTGTAGTTGACTCTGATAAGCTTCCCCTTGTCACATTGTCCCCAAACACTTGGTCTAATTCTACTCCAGCAGCCTTTCTTGCAACTTGGTTTTGTGGTCTCGGTCCACCTCACCCACATATTTTCTATTGCTGATTCTCTGCCCATGTCTCTCGTATTTAACAAGTTGGCCAATATTTGTTTGCACTGTGGGTTTGACTCCCTAGCCAGAGGGAGCTAAGAAGTCAAATACGGAACTAATGAATACAAACACAGAGCAAAGAGGGCTAGAGTGGAAATATAAATTAAACCCTATGGGACCCCAGGAGAAAATGTGATTAATTACAACTAGGGGGAATCAAGAAATGCTTCATGGAAATTGTATTTGCACCCGGCGTCAATGGGCAGGTTTCAACAGGCAAAATGGGGAAAAGGCATTCCAGGTGGGAGGAATGCGTGAGACAAGGACGGAGCTGGAAAAGTTCAGGGCAGGTGGAGTTCTGAACATGGCGGTCCTTGAATGCTATGCTCTGGAATTTGGACTCTTTTCTGTTTGGTAGACAGTGGGGGCACCAGTGAAAGCTTCTAAACAGAAGAAAGGTATCATCAGCCCGACAATTATGACCATTTATTGAATACTTACTGTGATCCAGGCGTTACGCTAAACTCCTGGCAAGCATCTGTCTACTTAATGTTCATAATGACACTATGAGAACTGTGAACTTGGGCAGTAGTTTGAGGATGGAGAGGAGAATGGTCAGGGGTGAGGAAGTGAGAGAGGATGCAATTGCAATAATTTAGGGTTTGGGGATAAGGGCTTGAACTCTAGAATCCTCTAAGAGCAGTGGTGAGACCTGGAGTTAGAACACTGAGGTGGTATAATCAGAAGACTTGGTGGCTGTAGCAGTTTGATATTATTGATGAATTCCAAAAATAGATATTGGATTATGTTTGTAAACCGGTCTGTACCTGGGCATGATTAAATTATGATTAGGGCTTTGATTGGGCCACGTCAGTAGGGTGTTGAGTCCCCGCCCCTTGGTGGGAGGGAACTCACAGATCAAAGACATGGCAAAGGACAGAGTTGTAGTACTGAGGCTGAGTTTTGAGCTGGAGCCTGGGAAGTGAGCACATAGGAGAACAGAGGAATAGAGACAGCTCTTAGACATGGTAGAAGCCCCAGGGAGAGAAAGAGAGCTTGATTGTCTACAGCTGGCCTTGTGGAGAAAATAGAGGAGCTGAACCCAGAGAGAAATGAGCCCCGGGAAGAGAGGAACCCAGGAAGTCTGAACGCTGGCAGATGCCAGCAGCCATCTTGCTCCAACACATGGCAACAGACTTTGGTGAGGGAAGTAACTTATGCTTTATGGCCTGGTAACTGTAAGCTTCTACCCCAAATAAATACCCTTTATAAGAGCCAACAGATTTCTGATATTTTGCATCAGCACATCTTTGGCTGACTGATACAGTGGCCAGTTAGCTTCTGGAGTCAAGGAAAGCAAGTGACTAGGAGATACAGAAGTGAAGGCCCCAAGTAAGCAATGCCAACAGATCCCAGCCTGGGCTCCATGACCTAAAACGGTCCCAACCTCCCTCCCCACCACCAAAACCCCAAGCTCAGGAGAACGGGGCATTTTACCTTCAGCTGAATATGAGACTCGGAGCTTCAGGTCAGCTATAGCAGTGAGGACCTTTCTACTTTGTCCAGAGAGGAGACCAGATATGCTGCAGAGGCAAATTAATGAAGAAAAATCAAAGCCCTTCCTTATGTGAAGCACAAACTATGTGTCAGGCACTGTGCTAAATACTTTATAGACCTCATCTCATTTAGTATCAACAATAACCATATGACTACAATCCCCTTTACTCTAAGGACACTGGCTCAGAGACATTAGGTAAGTAGTCTGAACTCACACAGCAATGAAGGGGCTGAGCTGAGATTCTCACCCAAAAGTTATATGTCTCAATGTGCACTAAACTCCTAAGAGGAAGACGGACTTCTCAAAAAGCAGGCAAGACAAGTCTGGCTCAAGTTGGAGTCATTCTTTCATTCATCTCTTTGTGCCTTCATTCATTCATTCATTCATTCATTCATTTCTTCACACACCAAGAAATGCTGAGCATCTGCCACCTGGCAGACACTGTGCTATGAATTCACTCCTATGATACAACCAAGCACTTTCTCTTTTAATTTTCATCTCTCTCAGCAATTCTAATTGCTTTCCCTCCACCCCTTCAGTTTGTTTCTTTTGCCAGGTAGTTGTGTCACATTTGGGCCCTTATCTGCAGTCAATTTTCTGATCCTGTGAAACAAAATTTACCCTAGACAACAGATGTGAGACTCTACAGTATGCCCTAGAAAATGGAACACATAGCTGTGCTTTAGGTTTATCAGTTATTTGACTAGCCTACTGTGCCACAACAGGGAGATCATACTTCTCGGCAACAGGTATAATCCACAGCCAGAAAACCTGTGGCTTGACTTTATGTAAATACAAGATTTTCATGTACAAATCATTCACCTTTTCATTACTCTCTTCAGGAAAAAAAGCTGAAGTTGTCTTTAAACAGTTTCAGCTTGTTTACAGAACATGAGATCTACTTGTTGTTGTGATGCCCCTTCACGTTTATCCAGAAAAGGTCTTAGATGAACTCACCGTGCAGTCCGAGCCCGTCCTTGTTCTCAATTCCAAGCCTGGCAGTAGGAGCTTTTTAGGATATTTTCAATTTAATGACTTTTCAGAAAACATCCCTGTGCATGTTTGTAAAGTCTTTCCCATCTGTACCCCCACCCCAGGCTAACCACACCCACCCACCCACCCCCTCCTGGCCCTGCCTCATCCTGGCCCAGCTCCCTCTTCATTATCCCCCACTCCCCATTGCCATCAGATCCCTCAGTGCTGGGCCCAGATCAGTGGCCAGCAAGAGGGCAGTCTCTTCCTCTGTTTATGACCTTGCCTAGGCAGGGTTCAATGCAGAAAGCAGACCACTCCGGTATTGAAGCAGAAAGGAATTTCATTCTGGAAATTAGGGAATATGAAGTTATTGGAAGGGCTTCAGGTGTGGGTTTCAGTTTGGGCCTCCAGGAGGCCAGCACTGGAACTGTTGAGTCCAAGTTCACACTGCCATGCCTGCTGTCTGTCTAAGGATCTGCTGCCCCTTGCTGCCTCATGACGCCAGGCAGCTAGAGGCTGACACGGCTGTAGGACACTGAATGTGTCTCTGACCTTGCTCACTAGCAACAACAGCCAATGGAGCAAGAGGCAGGCCCCTGCCTCACTTCCACTTCTGAATCTTGCTCCTGCATCTGAGTGGCAGGACCTTCGCTGCATTTAAGATCCTAGTTGCAAGAAAGCTTAGGAAATGTAATGTTGGACTTTCCAGCATCTGCAGTTCAGGAAGCACACCAGGAGGAGAGAATGGAGGCTGAGCCAGGCAATTTGCTGCATCCACCACAGGCTACTAAGGTCCCTCCAAGATCAAATATTCCATGTATGATTGTGATCTTGAACAGAAAAAGGCAGCAATCTGTAGAGAAGGATATAGAAGAGAGAAGCAGCCCTTCTGCTACCCTCTCCTCTTCTACTAGGGCCATGGTTCAAAGACACTTGAACCTGAGCCCTGACCTAAACTTGGCCCTAGTAATTTGGAGACCTTCATTGGAAGGGTAAGTGGCTTTTAAAATTATGATTTCAAAATTGTAAGGAGTTTTCTGTCTTGCAAGAGGTAGAGAGTGGATATGAAGAAAACTGTTCTTTTAACCTGGGAAAACCATGCAGAGATGAGGAAAGGATATTCTCCCCACTTGTCCATGAAACACAGCACAGCTCTGGCACTTTAGGGACTGGTGGTGACTGGGAGAATTCCGGAGTGGATATTGCCTTCCTGAGGGGGATGGGAGGATATGGGGATGACAACACCCTTCCTCCAATAGCAATATTGGCACTCCTTCGAGAGCTTCATGGTTGTTAGACACCAATGAAGGGGGAGTACAAGAGTAAAACGATGACAGATGCCACATATTGATCATAGTGGACAGACTGGTTTGTGAGCATATGTAAGGCGCCTCTTTGGGGATTATGCAAATTCTGGAAGAAGCGAAGGATTTTAAAGAGGTGAAGAGGGTGGTAGCCTTGTGGATGCAGATGGAGGCAAAAATAGACACTCTGGGTGATTGGTAGCAATAGAAATTCATTTATATCCGCAGACTGAGAACACTGGCAATTTGTATATAGTTCTATAGGGTGACAGGACAGAAAGTATTAAAGGCAGGGAACCCACCACATGGCATTAGCTTTATCGACCTCATCAGGCAGTGAGGCTCAGCTGACCCGCCCTCAGTTGGTGATGGTTGGTCTGTTTCTTTGAGCACCCAGGAACTTGAGACTGGCTTTTGCTATTTTAGAAGTGCTTCCCTTTCTATTTTACTTTCGTCCTAGACCCCTTCCTCAAATACAAATACATCTACCCATTCTCTCTTCTGCCTAAGCTTGAGGAAATTATTTAAGTTCCATTGTCCTTCAAAACTCATTTTGAAAATTGGGGGTTAGTAAGTAAAGCATTAGCACTTGGCAGATGGCAGTGATGATGATTTCTTTTTTTTTTTTTCCT
>JAQZBX010016305.1:0-36629 GCA_029593785.1 Cabassous unicinctus | reverse complement strand
TCTGAGTCAGTTGGCCACACCTTAACTAATAATGACATCTTCAAAAGGCCCTATTTATAAATGGGCTCAGAGTCACAGGAATGAGGATTAAAATTAAGAACTTGTTCTTTGAGGAGCTATGTATAAATACACTACACATTCCTTACAGACTACATTGGCGGATCCAGACACAAGAAGGAGAGTGAGGCTACAGAAGCTGAAGATCCTAGGAACTGTCATTGATTGGCTATTAGAGATTCATAATTGTGTGATTGTATCCTACACTATCCCCACCCCTTCCCCCACCCTGTGACCAGAATAATCTTGAGAAACAAATAGATTAATAGCAAAAACACTGGAGTCAGACTGCCTAGGTTTAAATCCCAGCATCACTGCTTAACAATGATGTGACTTGAGTCATTTATTTAATTTCTCCATCTTTAAAATTGGGGCAATAATAGAGCTACCTCACAGGATGGTTGTGATAGTTGAATAAAGTAGCACATGGAAGTTCTGGGGATGTAGTAAGTGTTCCATAAATAATTGCTAATACATGTGCCAAAAATTATAGACAGTTTATCTCATTATTCCCAATAATTATATTCTTTAATGTGACTGTGAACACTGAAAAAGCCAATATTAACCATTGCTCTTATGGAGAAGTACAGGGTTAGGTTCCTGTGAGCCTCTGGTCACATTTTTTTCAACCAATCAATACATCATCTTGTTTTATGTCTGTTTCTGTTTAAAGACACCTTATTTAACATATATTGTTGATTCATTAACATTGAGCTCACGTCCAAGAGCACTACAACCCACACCTGAATAAAGCATATCTAGCACACGCATTGTCTCTGTAGACACACCACAGCCTTCTTGCACTTAGGAACACAAGACAGCACTGCAGCCCTACACTTGAGGGACATTTTAAACAGTATAATCACCAACAAAAAGCACAAAAATGGGGAAAAACCACAGTGCTAAATATACCATGAAAAGGACTCTTGTTTACAGTATGAGAGCTGAAAGAAGGAGGCAGAATGTCTCTTGTTCAACCTCTGCTAAGAACTCAATTTTTTCACTGCTCTGCACACGTCTGCAAATGCCCACAAGAGCATCTCAAACACTGATCTTGGGTTACAAAAAAATTTTAGCGAGTAGATGAATTTGCAAAGAACAAAGTACAAATAAGGGAGATGGACTGCATATGTACTGGTATGATAACTAGGAGGGAGTTTACGTGGTATACACAAATTAATGACTGTATTTACTAATACATTGTCAAGGGTAATATGAGAGATACAGCACCCCAAACAAAAATGGAGGGATTATTTTTTTTCTCATTCCAAAGCCAGAAAATGGGCAAGATACAAGCTAACTAGTTCCCAAGTCAACACTGGACATGCAGTTATTAAGTATTTGTGTTTAAAGTGGGCTATAGATTAACCTTGGGGATGGCACATGAGAGGGTGAGAGCAACAGCATGGTCAAGCCTAGAGAGCAAACAAAAGTACAGAAAAGGCATGTTCCAAAGCAGGCAGGTCTGAGAAACAGGTGGACTGCAGTTTGGATCAAAGGCAGGGGAGTAACGCCTTCAGCGAAGGCTGAATTAAGCTGTAGCTAAGGGAAGCTCAACTCAGACACGATCATTAGGAAAAGCGTGTATACTTATGTTTGTGATTGTTGAATATTGATCCACATCCAATTTATTCAAAGTATTATAATGTTCAAATCTCTACTATACTTGTTCTTTATTAAGAATGTTTTAGTAGCCTCAAATAGATGTCTGTTTATAACCTTCACGATACTATTTTGACACCAAAAGCTTGTTTGTGTGGAATTGTGATTCCATGGTCCAGTAAGTCATATATACTTTAACCATTCACTATAAACTTACCTGAAATAGTTAATTCCTTTTACTATTTGGATACCTCTAAATCCTTTGGCTTTGATTTAGTCAGGACAATCCAAGGAAATCAACCACACATGAAGCACTGGACTTCTTCCTACTCATAAGAAATAATTTTTAAAGTTTTCTTTCTGGCAATTAAGGTACATTAAAGCAAATTTTCTTTTCCAAATTCCCTAGCAGCCTGGAAGATCTCTCTTTTTATATAAAATGAAACAGCTGGCATCCTTTGCAAAAGTTAAGAGCTACCTCAAAGAAACACAAAACTGTCTCATGAGCCTAATTCTCATCTTTGCTAGACCAGGAAATCTGCCTCGGGCAAAGAGGACCCCACATTTGCAATAAACATAACAATGCTTACCACAAACACCAAGATGATGGAATGGCATTCCCTCCTCTCCTTAACCCTTTGCTAGATGCCTACTCATCCTTTATTAGCTACAGAACTGTCACTTTGCTATGAATCTCCCCCTAGGAATCTACCTCTCAGTCCTCTGTAGCCCTTGACTTCCTTGTACTGACCTTATGTGACTATAAATACAAATAGAGGCAGCCTGTCCTGCTTTTCTGTGAGCTAATTGATTGTATCTCATTCATTCTTGTATTCTCACCACAGGGCATTTTGCCCTGTAAACAGATGTTTGTTTAATCAATATTTATTTCAATCAACAAGTATTTATTGAGTATCTTCTCTGTGCCCAGGTTCTAGGGAGATGTGAAACAATAGACAATGACCATGCTTTTAAAAATGTACATTCTAATAAAGAAAATCCATAATAAAAGCATAAGTAAGTAAATAAGCAAGTGGGAAATTTCATATAGCCAAGTTATTATGAAGGAAAAAGAAAACCAGTAATGTGATAGATAGGTGGTGATAAGGTGAGACTGGAGTAGCTAGGGGCTGCTTCAGATTGAGTCTACAGAGAACTTTATCAGAGGAAGTAAAATTTGAACTGAGACCTGAATGGCCAGAGGGAACCAACCAAGAAAGAGATGAGGAAAAGGTTTTTCTAGCAGAAAAACAGCCAATGCAACAGTTCTAACATGGGAATGAACTTGGGGTGTTCCAGCAACAAGAAGGGTATTTGTATCCCTTGAATTTAGAGAGCAGAGTGACGTAATGAATGGAGAGCATGCTGGGTCTTGGAGTTCCCAGTGAGAAGAGTGGGTTTTCCTCCAAGGAAACGAGAAGCAATTGGAGGGTTATAACCAAGAGAATGACGTGATCTCCTTTAGGTTTTATGAAGAACGTTCTGGCAGCAGCATACAGAAAAGTGAATGTTGACTTAAATGAGGATTTCTGAACTGATTTTGGAAAGAAAATGTTTCTTCTTTCATATGTGTCTTGGTGAGTGCACGTGAACACGACAGGCCATGTCTTGAAATGTTCAAGCCTCCCCCTCTTCCCAGTGAAAGATAAGAGAGGGTCTGGAGGAGCCACTGAGTGACAATAAAGCAGTCACTTCAGAATGAGCCTGGAGCTACTCAGCAGAGATGGCAAAGGAAATACATAAAATGCCTAACGAGTCTAATGGGATTTTAGTAATCAAATATCATCATTTGTATATTTTCCACATTATGGTAGGAACACTTTATGGCCAGCCGATTTCCCCTCATGTTCCTGTTAGAATTTTGTGCATGAGAGCAAATTTACATCAGTCTCACATGTACCCCGGTTCAGGTTGTGTCAGCATTTTCATTATAAACTGTGTTTACCGAAGGTTTACAACTTGGCTGAAAAAACCAGTTGGCACTGAAACTGGAAACTTGGTGTGAAAGGTTTGGCATAAACATTGCCCGGAAGCAGTTTTTCTATCTAAATCTGAGAAAAACAGGCTAGGTCATTTTCAAGTTATTTGTGTTATTCATGCATAAATAAAATGAAGCCTGACAGCTTCCAACAGTTGCTTGCTTTTGCACTCCTCAAAAATAGACTTGATCCAAGAAAAGTAACATTTGGTAAACAAATACTCCATGACGGACTATAAAAAAATGGAGTTGAGTATATTAAATAGAAAGGGAAAATGGAAGTGTTTCAGAAGTCACTTTGTGTCAGAAAGTAGGAGGCTCTAAAGGTATTATTAGATGGTTATACAGATTCTAGATTTAGAGTTTCCCATGGACTCCAAAATAAAAGTGTAAACAAGCAAAAAACAAGCTTTCAAGCAAAATACAGTTGTATTAAATTCTAAGGCATACCTCATCTGAAAACACAAGGTATCTAAATATTTGGAATTTAAGAAAGAAAGAAACAAGTGATTTTAAATTTGTTTTCTAAGGGCAAAGAGCTGTGAAAATTTAAGGGCAAAGACAGAGGAAGAGAATATGGAACTGAAATTTAAAACAAGTTAGGAAAAAAACTCTAATATCAATGTTTGAAGCTCTCCCTCTTCCCCATATGTCTTTTGAATTAAAAATTTAGAAATGTAATATGCGATTTGAATTTAAGCAGCCAGTACCAGCTCTCTAAAGAGGGAAAGTGACCGTCTAGACTGCTATCCAAAGAATGCTTTTCTGGCAAATTTAAAAGTCAGTTTTGACGTCAAGTCACTTTTGTCCCAGAGCAAACACTCCCTATTGAGTCCTGTGAAGCGTGGGCAGAGTGGACTTTCACTCTGGAAACCCTATCACTGGATGACTAAAGAGACTGTTTAGGGCAAAACAAAACCAAGCCAATTCAAACAGAAAGTAAAAATAAGTTAGAAAGGAAAGAATGTAGAACAGAGAAGAATACAACAACCAGGACTGGGTCTGTGTTCTGTCACAAGCTCTCTTTCTGATGCACCTTTGTGGAAGGAATATTTTAATAGGCTTACTTTTAGTCAATGTTCCTTTGAAATGGATTTTTAGCTGTTGTTACTGCTCAAATCATGTAGTTAAATCCATGGGATGGTTCTTGATGTATTTTTTTCTTGTGCTTAATCCATAAAGTGTTTTCAGTCAAACTGGAAGCAGAGTAATAGAATTCCATTTTTGTCAGTGGAGGAATTTTCCAAAAGGAACATTTACCTACATAACGCCATATGGCCATTACCTGATGAAAGTGGTCAATGTGGTTCAATCCCACATGGTTGTTCAAGATAAAAAACACCCCTGGGACATGTCTCAAAGCTACTGACTCCCTAGAATGATTAAATTAACCAGAGAACCTCAAAATCCTCACTTTACTTTCTTCCAGGTAGATACCCCTGGTGTTCACTGCTTCAAAGAAAGTCTTTGAAATCCTATGTATACCCTAAGATCAAGATTGTTTCCATAGCAGTGATGCAGCATTTAGAATCCCAACTTGCCACGCGCCATGTAAATAAGTTTTTAACCATAGGGAGCTTACCTTTCTCATTGAGAAGTATGAGTAAACACACAGAATAACCCAACTGAGAAGACTTTAAAAATGAAGAAATAAAACATATAGGGTGTGTTATAAGCCAGAGATGAAAATTATAATTATAATTAAATTATAAGCCAGAGACAAAAATATTCTTGTTAATCGACCTTGCAGAATCTAGATTGTAAGCCCATAAGTATTTTGTCAGAATTTGCAATTATTTCAAGCTGTATACTTTAAAGATGTGTATTTTGCCCAATATAACTGGATATACATTTTATTTCTGTAGTCTCAGTTCCCAGAACAGTGGCTGACACTTAACAGAGCTTCAATAAACATCTGTTGAAACAAAAAATAAGAGAACAAAAATTTTAAAAAAACACACAAAAAAATAAACATCTGTTGAATAAATGAACAATCATCATAGGATTGATGTTATAAAATTTCTTGGGGGCTAAAAGAAAATTTGCACCTATCAAAACACATAGAAAAGTAATTTTCAAATGTCATGTGTATATGTTTGATCAAGAATAAAATATTCAAAGATTGGTTAAGTATTATGTTGAAACAATTTGGGTAGATAGTGAAGTCCCAATTCTCCATGTATCACATGCCAATTAAATTAAAGAAGGTTTGTTTGGAGACCATGGTCAGAGAACAGTGATGATTTCTCTAAGAGTTCACTCTTCAGCTAAATATTCTATACTTGGAGAACTAACTACAGATAGACAATAGATTTTTTCAGAGGCAGAGGGCCAGTTAAATGATCTTTGAAAGAAACTCCAGAGGAAATTAAGTGCTAGGGTAGGGATGAAATTTGTAAAATAACCCCCCATATTTTAGCATATAATTTATAACTGAAGGGGGAAAGCACTATGTGTTTTAATTCAACCCAGAGAAAACAAAACTCAATAAAATCTCCTGGCTGAATGGGATCTACAGTCATTATCATTATTAGGCAGGCTAGATTGGGGATAAAGAATAACGTAAGCAAAAATAGCTTCTGTGGCTCAACTTTTTATTACTTTCTACTCCAAAGGTATAGAATGCATAATAATTTGCCACTTTATTTAGCATAAATTTGTATTCTTTGCATTGAAGTCCAGAGTATGGGAAGGACTCACTTTGAAAGTGAATTAGCCTAGCCCAGAATCCATGTACCAAAGGGGCTTTTCTTTTCTTTTCTTGTTTATTCAACATTAGATAGTACATCTTGGGGGATGAAAGAGAAAGCTACCTGCTAATGTTAATTCTTGAAGCTGAAATGAAAATGAAGAGAAGTTGCATAATGGAAAGAACTTAAGTTTCAGATTCAGAAAGATTTGGGTTCATTTTGTACATCTTTACTTAGAAGATCTATAGCATTTGGCAAATTATTTAACCCATGTGAGCCCAATAAACTCAATCATAAAATGATATTATTCATACCTACTTCAGTACAATTCAAAAGAGAATAATATATATGAAGCAAACCATGCAATGTCTGGTGACTAGAAGAAATTTTCCATGATCCTCTTTTCTCTTACAATACATAACTATTCCATCAGCAAATTCTCCTGAATCTGCTTTAACTTATCTTGACTCTGACCTTCACTATTATTGCCCTCTTATTCCAAACAACAATCATCTCTTGCTTGGACTACATTCATAAGTACCTAACTGCATTTCCTGCTTGCTCTCTTGCTTACCAATAATCATGCCCCACTTCATCAAGTATGACCCTAAAGCATTAAACTTATCACTTTACTTCCTAATTAAAACCTTACACTAACTTCAGGACAAAGTTGGTGGTGTAAGATGGTCTATGTTGCCATTCCCACATTAGAGTCTTTTAAAAATTAGCAAAAACTGGCAGAGCTATATTCCTCAAAACTCCAGAATACAGAAAAAGTTTGCAGTAACTGGGAGAGTGCTGAATCAAGAAAATGTGGCTTTGAAAATGGTCAGACAAACTCACTGTGCCCTTTCTGGGTCTCCCCCACCCACCCCTGGCACTAAATGGAGCCAGCCTATACTTATATTGTGGGTCCCAGAAACTGTTCTGGAGACAGTAGAGCAATCTCTGTGTGCTTACGGGGCTCCCTATATGTCTGTGCCAATCTATTGGGTAGCAGCCTGAAAGACAGAACAAGGTAACTCATCTCTGGCTCACCATCTCAAAACTTGCTCTGAAGGCAGAAGCAGCTTGCAGACAGTCAAAAGCAGTAAATGAAACAATTAGCTTTAAGACATAGAATAGAGCACCCAGGATGGGGGGAAATTCTATTTCAAAGGAAGTATAGGGAACATTTGGTTTCCTGAAAAGGAAAGAATTCCTAAGACCATGAGCAAACACAAGCCAAGACCATGTACAATCCCCAGAATAGAAAAAACCCTGTACTACACTTTTACTGCAGGCTCAACCTCTTGAAACAAGAGCTAAACTCTGAAGGAGAGCACCAGCCAAAACACAGCCAATTTGTAAAGACTGTGAAAGATTATTTTATGCATTGGTTTGCTTTTCTTTATTAGGTCCTGCTACTCTAGGAAATCTCTTTCCTATCACTAGCTGGTACAAACTTATAGAACAGAGAACTCAGAGACTAACTCCCAGAGATAGCACCTTAAAATATTAAAACGTTCATTGTGTAACAAAAGACTACAAAACAAACAAAGAAACAGTAAATGATGGTCCATCGAAGGGAAGAAGATAGAATGAGACAGAAAGACTGGAGTTGAAGACCACAATAACTGAAATAAAATAAAATAAAATAAATTCCTAAAGGATTTCACAAGCAGATTGGAGTGGGCAGAAGGATCAGTGAACTCAAAGACAAGACAACTGAAATATTTAGGTTGCAGATTAGAAAGAAAAAGAATGAAATAAAGTGAACAGATTCTAAGAGACCTATGAAACACATCAAATATATCAATATACACATTATAGGAGTCCAAGAAGGAAAAGAAAGAAAGAAAGGGCCAGAAGCAATATTGAAAGAAATAATAGCAGAAAACTTTCCACATTTAATGAAAGACATGAATATACACATTCAAACAGCCCAACAAACCCCAAACAGGATAGACTCAAGGAGAGCCACACCTAGACACATAATAGTTGAACTGTCAAAATGCCAAGGACAAACTGCAAGAAAAAAGCAAAGTGTTATACAAAAAAGAGTACCAATAGGATCAAATGCTCATTTCTCATCAGAATCCATGGAGGCAAGAAGACAATGAGATGAAATATTCAAAGTGCTAAAAGAAAACAATGGCCAACCAAGAATTTTATATCTGGTGAGACTGTATTTCAAAAACCAGGGGGAGATTAAGACATAAGCAGAGTTTAAAAATAAAAAAAATTAAAAGTTGATGGAGTTCATCCCACTAGACCTGCCCTATGAGCAGTGCTAAAGGGAGCTCTTCAGATTAAAAGGAAAGGGAACTAAACAGTGGATCAAAGTGGCATGAAAATATAAAGTCCTCCAGTGAAGGTAACCATATAGGTAATCATGAATGCCAGTAGTATTGTATTTTGTAGTATGTAATTCCACTTATTACTTCTTACTTCTTAGAAGCTCTAAAATACAAATGAATTAAAAATGTATAAAGAGATAATTCATACCAAGTACAACAAAAAAGTGGGGGCAGAGGGTATAGGAACACTGCTTGTGTATGCTAATGAAGTTAGTTGGTAGCAAATCAAATATGATTTAGGAAATTTAATCCCCATGGTAGCCACAAAGAAAATGTCTGAAAACATATACAGTAGGATATAGGAAGAAACTAAAAGAGTACACTACAAAAATAATTCAGATAAGTATGAAAGTAAGCATTAATAGAAGAATTGTGGAATACAAAAGGCATAAGACTTACAAAGGCCAAATAACAAAATGGCAGAAGAAAGATCTGAATTATCAGTAGCTAATCTAAATATAAATGGATTAAAATCTCCAGTCAAAAAGGCAGAGATTGGCAGAATGGATAAAAAAGCATGACCCAATTAAATGCTGTTTACAAGAAACTCACCTTAAGTTAAAAAACACAAGTAGGTTGAAAGTGAAAGGATGGAAGAAATGTCAAGCAAATAGTAACCAAAAGAGAACTGGGTTCCTACGCTAATAATCAGATAAAATAGACATAAGTTTAAAAAAAAGTTGTTATGAGGACAAAGAAGACCACTATATACAGATGAGGGGGTCAATTCAACAAGAAGACAAAACAATTATAAATATCTATGCACCTAACTGGAGACCCAAAGCATATGAAGCAACTATTTATAGATTTGAAGGGAGAAATAAGCAGTTCTATATTAGTAGTCATATATGTCAATACATAGCTTTCAATTAGGACAGAACATGTAAACAAAGTATTAGTAAGAAGGTAGAAGAGTTGAACAATCTTATAAACCAACCAGACCTAACATATATAGAACAATTCACCCAACAGTAGCAGAATATGCATTCCTCTCCTGTACACATGGGTCATTTTCCAGGATTGGCCATATGTTAGGTCACAAAAACAGTCTCAATAAAGTACAGTGAAGTAAAGTTAGAAATCAATAGAACTGGAAAATTCACTAATATATCAAACAACACACACTTAAGCAACCAATAGGACAAAGAGGAAATCAAGGCAAATTAGGAAGTATCTTCAGGCTAATAAAAACAAAAACACAACATACCAAAACATACGGCATGCAGAAAAGGCAGCACTGAGAGGAAAATGTACATTAAGAAAGATGTAAGATCTCAAATAAAAGACCTAACCTCACACCTGGAGGAACTAGATAAAGAAGAGCAAACTAAACCCAAAGTTAGCAGCAGGAAAGAAACAACAAAGAAATATAGGATAAAAATAAAGAGAGACAGAGAATCAATGAAACCAAAAGTTGGTTCTTTGAAAAGAACAATAAAATTGACACATTTTTAGCTAGATGGAAAGAGAAAAAAAAGAGAGGACACAAAATCTGTAATGAAAAGGGGGACATTAGTACCAAACTCACTGAAATAAAAAGGATTGTAAGAGGATTCTATGGACAACTGCACACCAACAAATTAAATAACCTAGGTGAAATAGACAAATTTCTAGAAACACACAAATATCTATACTGATTCAGGAAGAAATAGAAGATCTCAACTGGTCAATAACAACTAAATAGACTGGATACATCCTCAAAAATCTCCCAAATAAGTTAAGCCCAAGACCAGATGGCTTCACAGGTGAAATTTATCAAACAACATTCCAGGAAGAATTAACACCAATTGTGCTCAAACTCTTCCCAAAAAATTGAAGAGGAAGGAACACTTCCTAAATTATTCTAGGAGGCCAACATAACCCAAAGCCAGATAAAGATGCCACAAGAAAAGAAAATCACAGACTGTTTTAGTTTGCCAAAGGGCTGCCAATGAAAACTACCAGAAATAGGTTGGCTTTTATAAACAGCATTTATTTGGGGTAAAAAATTATAGTTCCAAGGTTGGGAAAATTCCAACTCAAGGCACCATAGAAGTGCTTTCTCACCAAAGTCAGCTACTATTGATCCTATTGTCTGGGCACGTGGCAAAGCAAGATGGCTGCCAATCTCTACCGAGGTCTCAGCCTTCCACTCCAGGCTCACCATCTCTCAGAGCCCAGCTCCCAGAGCTCAGCTGTGAGTAACTAGGAATAGGGCTTGTCTTTTTCTGGGCTTACTCTATCAGTCTCAGCTGCTCTGCTTTCCTGAATTGAGCTGTAAGCTACCAGGCATATAACAGGGCTCTTCTCCTCTTGAGCTGCTCCGTGGGCCCAGCCTCTTGGGGGGGTTCATGCTAAAGTGATTCTCTAGTCCTCTTTAACATGGCAGGATAAAAAAAATGGTGGCTTCCTTTTCCTGTGTTTATTTTTATCATATCCAGCAAGAGAGCAGAGACTCAACCTGAGTCACTCCTCACTGACGTAATCCAATTGAATAAGTCTCACACCCACAGGAATGGATTATTTCATAAACAATCTTTCTCTTTTGGGGATTCAAAAAATAATTTCTATTTGCCAAATTGCTCAAAATAGCTTATAAAGATAGATGCCAAAATCCTCAACAAATACTAGCAAACCAAATCTAACAGTACATTAAAAGACTCATACACCATGATGATCAAGTGGGCTTTATCCCAGGTATGCAATAAAATTGAATATAAAATCAATTAATTTCATGCATCCTATTAATAGACCAAAGGAAAAAAAAAACATACGATCATCTGAATTGATGCAGAAAAGATATTTGATCAAATACAGCATGGCTTCTTGAGAAAAACACTAGAAAACCTAGGAACAGAAGGAAATTTCTTCAACATGACAAAGGGCATATATGAAAAACCCACAGCTAACATCATACTTAATGGTGAATGACTGAAAGCTTTTCTCTAAAATCAGGAACAAGAGAAGGACTGTTATTATTCATCAGGGGTTTTTAAACTTTTTTGTTCCATGGACCCCTTTGCCAGTCAGTTGAAAACTACAGACACCTTACTAAGTCCACACTAAACTGTGCATTATTTAATAAATATATCCCACCTGCACCAACATGTCCCCAAAAGAATAATGTTTTTTTGAATTTCAATTCAAGCTCACAGACCCCTGGTTAAGAACCCCTGTTCTACATTGTAATGGAAGTTCTAGCCAGAAAAAATAGACAAGAAAAAGAAACAAAGCACATCCAAATGGGAAAAGAAGAAGTAAAACTTTCCCGTTTTGTAGATGACGTGACCCTATATATAGAAAATCCTGAAAAACCCACCACAAGGTTTCTAGAGCTAGTAAACAAATTCAGCAAAGTTGTAGGGTACAAAATCAACATGCAAAAATTAGTAGTGTTCCTATTCACTAGTCCTGAACAATCTGAAGAGGAAATCAAGAAAACAATTGCATTTCAAACAGCAGCTAAAAGAATCAAATATCTAGGAATAACTCTAACCAAGGATGTAAAGGACTTGCACATGGAAAACTACAAAACCTGCTGGAAGAAATCAAAGAATACCTAAATAAATGGAAGGATATTTGTTTTAGTTTCCTTGGATGCTCAAGCAAATACCATGAAATGGTGAGGTTTAAACAATGGGGATTTATTTGCCCACAATTTTGAGGCTTGGGAAAATGTTCAAATCAAGTCATCATTAAGGTGAAGACTTCTCCTCAAAGACTGTGGCCTTCTGGGGCTGGCTGCCAGTGATCCTTAGCTCCTCTGTCATATGGCAAGGTACATAGTGGCATCTCTTGGCCTCTTTCTTCTATTCTTTGTTCCATTTCAGCTTCTTGCTTCCTGAGGCTTTCTCTCTCTGTGTTGGAATTTCATTCTCTTATAAAGAACTCCAGTAATAGAATTAAGACCCGTCCTGATTGAAGTGGGTCTCACATTACCTCAAGCAACCAAATCAGAAGGATCTGCTTACAATGGATGCACACTCACAAGAATGGATTAAAGTTAAGAACATGTTTTTAAAGGATACATACAGCTTCAAACCACGACAAAATTCCATGTCCTTGGATCGGAAGACTAAATATTGTTACTGTATCAATTCTCCCCAAAGCACTTTACAGATACAACAAAATCCCAATAGAAATTCCAACAGCTTTCTTTGCAGAAATGGAAAAGCCAATCGTCAAATTTATATGGAAGGTAAGAGGCATAAAATAGCCAAAATCATTTTGAAAAAGAAGAATCAAAACAGTAAGACAGGGAAGCAGATGTGGCTCAAGCAGTTGTGCACCTGCCTACCACATGGGAGGTCCCAGGTTCAGTTCCCGGTGCCTCCTATAAAGAAGATGAGCAGACACAGAAAGCACACAATGAGCAGACAGCAAGCACAAACATTGTGGGGGGAGGAGAAATAAATAAAATAAATCTTTGAAAAAAACCCAAACAGTAAGATACTGGCACCAGGACAGTCATATAGACGGATGGAATTAAATTGAGATTTCAGAAATAAATTCTCACATCTATGGCCTATTGATTTTTGACAAGGGTTTCAAGTCCAATCAATGGGAAAAAAATAATATTTGCAACAAATTGTGCTGGGTAAATTGGAATGAGGTATTTTTTATATCTCACACCACATATAAAATTAATACGCAATATACAAAAATTAACTCAGAATGGGTTAAAGACCTAAACATAAGAACGAAAACTGCAAAACTCCTAGAAAAAAAACATGTTCAGGACCTTGTGTTAGGCATTGGTTTCTTGGACTTTATACCAAAAGCATATACAACAATGGAAAAAATAGTTAAATGGGACTTCATCAAAATTAAAAACTTCGTGTATCAAAGGACTTCATCATGAAACTAAAAAGATAACCTACAGAATGGGAGGAAATATTTGGAAACCATATATCCAATAAGGGTTTAATATCCTGAATATATAAAGAATTTCTACAACTCAAGTATAAAAGCACAAAAAATCCACTTTAAAAAATGTACGAAAGACTTGAAAAGACATTTCTCCAAAGAAGATATTCAAATGTACATTAAGCACATGAAAAGATGCTCAACATCATTAGCCATTAGGAAAATGCAAATCAAAAGCAAAATGAGATATTTCATACACACTAGAAATGGCTAATACATACAAAAACAAAAAAAAAAACAGAAATAAGATATGTTGGAGAGGATGGGAGAAATAAGAACACTCATTCACTTTTGGTGGGAATGTAAAATGGTACAGTGGCTGTGCAAAACAGCTTGGAGGTTCCTCATACATTTAACTATAGAATTACCACATGACCTAGCAATCCTTCTTCTAGGTATATACCAAAAAAAATTGAAAAATCGGGACTCGAACAGATATCTTCACACCAATATTCATAGCAGCATTATTCACAATTGCCAAAGTCTGGAGACAACCCAAGTGTCCATCAACAGATAAAAGGATAAACAAAATGTGGTATATACATGCAGTGGAATATTATTAAGCATAAAAAAGGAATGAATTTCTGATACATGTGACAACATGAATGAACCCTGATGATGTCAAGTTGAGTGAAATAAACCAGACACAAAAGAACAAATATCCTATGATCTTACTGATATGAAATAATTAGAACAAACAAATTCATAGTCAGAAACTAGAATACAGGCAGGAATTGGGAATGGGGAGTAAATGCTTTTCTATTTGGGTTGATGGAAATGTTTTAGTAATGGATGGTAGTGACAGTAGCACATCATTGTGAATGTAATTACCACTGAATTATATGTTTGAATGTAGTTAAAATGAGAACTTTTAGGTTATAATATGTTCTTTGATAAAATGTTTTTAAAAAACCTAGTACTGTGCAAACACAAACAGTGAACCCTAGTATAACTAAGAACTATAGTTAATAGTATAATTATAATCACATTGTTTCATCAGTTGTAACAAAGGAACCACAATAGTGCACATTGCTAATAAAAAGGAACACTTTGATTGTGAGGGGATATATGCGAAGTGTATTTTTTTGCATGATTTTTCCATAATTCTACAACTTCTCTAATTTTAAAAAAAGGGAGACAAGGAAGTGAATATTGGTCAAAATTTTGAATAAAGAATGATTTTCTGTTAAAAAAAAAAAAAAGAAAAAGAAAAAGAAATACAATAGCTTCTTAACACTCTTAAACTAAGCAGAACCTGGCCTCTGCCAAACTCTGACCTCAGGTCATACCACTCTTCCCCTTTGCTCATTCTCCTCGGCCCACGATGACTTCTTTCCCTCTTTTCTGTTTCTTGAACACACCACGTTTATTCACATTCTACAGCCCCTGCTCCTGCAGTTTCCTCTGCTCAAAAGACTGCCTACTGAAAATCCATTGTCTGGCTCTTCCTGGTTTTTCATTCTCATATAAAATCTCACCTCTTTGGATAAGCTTTTCTTGATTTTCACACTAAAGGAGGCTCCACACCCTCTAAAACACTATTAATTGTCCTTAGAGCACCAACCTGTGACTCTGTTTTTCAGCCCCACTCAAATATAAGCTCAAAGGAGCCAGGGCCGTTGCACAGCCCCAGTGGGTACGATTACCACTGGGTCTAGGTGAACAGCTCCTCAGGGAAATGTACAAAGTCCTGTCTGCACAGTGACATATGGCAGGCTGATGGGCGTTGTCTAAATCCTTGGTCCTAGGTACAGTGGGAAACACAAAGAACCATTGTCTAATTCTTTGGTGATTGACCCCATTATAAAATAATTACATTGTTATACCATAAACATTATAATAACATGGTGGTTTTAGACAGAACAGAGAGACTTGGAAGAAGTTAAATAGTGCACTATTGAATTCAGCTGTGACTCCCATATGACTTGCATAGTTCCCCAGTATGTGGTGTATGGAAGGAAGTGAGAGTGATTTGTGAACACTTTGAGCAAGTGATTTGGCTGGATTGTATTTTAATGGCTTTATAAATTACTTTATTCTTTTTCTATAAGAATATTAATGATGTGAAGAGGTCAGTCGCATTTTTCAGTTCTATTTTATTGCATTTTAGGTGAAAATTTTATATTACAGTCAAATTTGCAAAGTCGGGGATTTTCAAAGGTCATGGAATGTGCACCTCACAAATGTAAAGGGTGCATTATGAAATTGATGTTTTACTAGCTCTCTTAAGAATAACTGCTAGTATATTATCTACTTTTGACTTAATTCCTAGACATCACAGCCATCTGCCTCATATTCTCTTATTGCACACTCATCCTGCGGACAGAAATACACTGGGACCTCAACACAGGTCCAGTGGTGGGAAAGCAGTAAGCCTTTGGGTCAAGTAAAGGCTAAAGAAAGGACCCCAAAAAGGTAACCCATTTTCCATATCACAAAATATAGAAGATGAAAGAGTTATGCTATGGCTGGCACCAATAACTAAAGTATCCACGGTGATTAATGTAGAATTTCTTCCATCTTGTTTCTTGAGAAGTCTAGCTTTTACTGACTGCCTACTATGTACCATGTACTTAGTCCCCTTCCAAGCACTTCATATTTATGCATGTTAATCCTCCCAATAATTTCCATTAATAGATCAGCAAACTCTAGCTCAGAGCATCAAATAATATACCCAAACAGCTAGCAAGGAGTAATGGCAAGATTTCAAACTCAGGTTGAAATTATCAGTGAAAATGGTGATAGTGGTGGTAAATATGATAATGAACATTTACTGAGCACTTACTACATACACATGAAGCATAAATTGTAAAAAACAAACAAACAAAATAATGGACAAACAAAAAACAGCCCTATGTGATAGGCATTATTATTATCCCCATTTATCTGTGAGGAACTGAGACTCAACGAGGCCCCAATTCGCAGTGTTAGAGTGGTAGTGTCTGATTAAAGTCCACTTCCCATGCACCTAGAGTTCTCCAAAAACACAACACTGCCCACCATGAACCACACCACTGCCCAGACACAAGAGGGCTTGTGACCACCAGAGCGCCTAAGTTGAGCACAGCTGTGGCCCTCTGCCTGATTCTGCGTAAGGTTTTACTACCTTTTATAAATACTGAAATGCTACTCATCCTTCAGATCTTGGTTCAAATGCTACATGTTTGGAGGAGTGTTCCCTGAGCCTCCTCTGGAAGAAACATCTTTTACCCTCCAAAGGCTTTTGCTATCAGTTCTTTCTATGCTGGCGCTCATTTTACTCTACTGTCTCTTACTGTTACTTAGCAACCTTTGTTGTACCCAGACCTTCCCAGCACATGGGATCAGCAAAAGGCAAGTCTTGTAACCAAGTTTAGCACCAGTATACAACATCCCCAAGCTCCCAAATGCTCTCCCCTTAGAAGGTTAATGGTTCATAGACTTTCCCTCGATCACCGAACTTTTTCTTCTTCTGCTACCACTTCCTGCCTGCACCTTGGATATGGTTCCTTGGTTACACGTCTTTTCCTTCTACCAGATTGTAAATTCCCTGAGCAGAAAGAACATGTTTTACTCATTTTGCTAGAGTGCCTAGCATGATAGTTACCACATAATTATGTTCCATAAAAGTGTGCTGAGAATATATTAGATGAAGTGTGGGGAGGTTCGTCCTTGCTAGGACTAAGCAAATATATCTTTTTTTGGGTCTCAAGAAGGAAATAAGTTTGTAAAACTATTTCAACATGAGTTAATCAAATTGTAATTCTGAGCTAATGTCATTCTTCCTAGACAGATCAAATGAAATCAAAGTCTCATTTTTGTATTTAAGAGGGTACAATCATCAGTATTCTGAAACAGGAGGGACAAGCTCTCCATAAGGGAATAAATATGTTTTTTTTAAATTCTATGTTTAAAATCATTTTTATAATTATACATTTTATATATTTTTTAATATACCTTCTACTTTCACCTTCCCGTCTCCCCATTTCACCTTCCCCCCACCCGGCCTGGCAATTTCAAATACTACCCTCAAATCTGTGTCCTGTGGACTGTCTTGAAAGGAAGCAGTATTTCTATTTTTATTTGGAAATCTACAGCCTATATAAAGACCATTATTCTGACTGCTAGCTAGACATTTGCCATATTTATAATGTATATTATAATTTTTCAGCAGGTATTATTTTCTCTACTTAGAGTAACATCCTTGAGCACACCAATGTCTTTGTATCATCATGAGCACCGCATAGAGTGTGAGGTCAATAGATGGATAAATTGCTTTCATATATTTCACATGTCATTGTGATAAATTTTTTCAATATGTATAAGGATATATAAGATTAATACAGAATCTAGTTACAGTCCAGTTTACAGTTTATCATGGAAATAGTTTAGGTATTAAAGACACAAAATGCGTTTAGTAATCTTTTTCTTTGGTGTTATGTACTTTGGTGTTTACTCTTGGACTTTGTTACATAATAACTGCTTTAGTCTCAGAGCATATGAGTTTTATAAGTTTGTATATTTCTATCTTTAAAAAGAGTTCCATTATAAACTCATTAAAAAGTGCAAAGGAATCAGAGCTAAAATAAGAAAAAATCTTTCTCTCTTGAATTGCTAGTAAGTGGGTATTGGGAGCCAAAGACAAAAAAGCACGTTACGTAGTATTGTATGCATAGTTAGTGATGCTTGGGCAATACATGAAATGGCCTGGGCACTGAGCAAGCTATCTGAGGATGAGCTGTTATAATTAAGTATTGCTGGACTTAAAATGCTATATTGAGTGTGCATGTATGTCTGTTTGTGTGTTTGTGCACACACACACTGATGCATATATTTATTTTTAGGGAGAGAAAATCAAGAAACAATAAACAGTTGTTACTTGGGGGAAAGCAAATTGAATAAAGAAAATAATTTATTTCATGTAATATTTTTCTATTCTGTTTAAACCTTCTATGGGAAGGTAATTTAATTGTTAAAAAGTGTCAGTGGAAGTTATCTTAGCAACCATATCAATAACCATTTTCTTCTTTGTACATCTCTGTTAAAAATCTGAAAACAAGTTATTTTAAAATAACTAGCATAGCATTTTTTTGGACTTTGATGAATGCATTAATATACAATGCAAAGAATTTACTTTGATATTGCCCATTCTCCATATTTCCAAAAGTTTAAACCAGTATTTTAACATCTTTCCTATACTTTCTAGATTTATGTCACTATTATTTCCACTAACTTGCAAAATATTCTGTTATGGGAGGAACAGGCTTTATTTTTAGATTGTTCCTTTTGATCATTTTATGTCAGTGGAATATGTCTATGATTCTTAACTGTGCTAAAGAGGTGGAGCGATTGTGGCTTGCTTTAAACTTTAGTTGTAATTGAACCAGTTTCACTGCTTATATGAATCACATAGAAGCCAAAATCGCTTTAATAGGTTTCTGGCATCCTCATTACCCTGTAATTTTATAGTTGGTGCTAAATGCACCAAAGCTTATAATGATTTTTATAGTTATTCCTCACACCCACTACTGTATAAATGTGTGAAGGAAAACACAGTGGCCAAATACACTGCCAGATGAGGGAGGCCCCTCTGACAATCACCGTCATTAGAGCATCTTCAGCTTTTTCCAATTGTTTCCTTATCACTAAGAACAATTTTAAAAAGTGACTCTTGGAAGATGCTCAGAGACAAAAAGGAGTTGTTGACATGCGCTTAGGGTTTCACCAGGAATTAATACTGTTGAGAACACCTGTCTGCTGAACACCCCATCCATACTCCCACCACCGAAAAATCTGAGAATTTTCTTCTGGTTTCAAATCCCAAGAATATAACAAACCACATTGTGTCCTTTCTCAAAGGTAAAGGCTCAGACATGACAACAATTCTGGGCAGTTTAACGGAATGAGGAAGAAAGATAGTTGGGAGGTTAGCTGTTTTTGTAACATGTCATTTCTTTGGGAGAAAAAAAGAAATTTGAGGCAATAATGGCAAGGTATTAATATATTTTTTCTACTTCAACTTAAGTTTGATAATGGTGTTTCAAATATCCTGAATCTAGAAACCTTTTATTGTTGTTGTTGTTAAAAGGAAGTTAGGTGACCATCTCTCATCAAAATATGACACTTTGGAATGAGAAATGATGTTATACAGCTTCAGTCCCATCCTCCGAACAGTAATGGTCATGCCCACCTCTTAGGGATGTTGTGCAGATTAAAACTCAAAGGACTCATAGGGAAGCGGATGTGGCTCAAGTGATTGGCTCCCACCTACCACATGGGAGGTCCGTGGTTCGGTTCCTGGTGCCTCCTAAAGAGGACAGCTAGCTGGAGCCACAGGCAGGTGCAGCAAGCTGACGCAACAAGAGACACAAGAAGAAAAACAATGATACACATAACAAAGCAGGGAGCGGAGGTGGCTCCCTCCCACATCGGAGGTCCCGGGTTCAGCTCCAGGTGCTTCCTAAAGAAACAAAGAAGACAACAGACATAGCAAGTGCAAACAACAAGGGGGTGGGGAGAGATAAATAAATAAAACAAATCTTAAAAAAAAAAAAAAAATCAAAGGACTCACGTAAAATGAATATAACGGGAAGTGCTCAGAAAATTGTAGTTACTACTAACAACAAGAGCAATAATAAAGTCTCAAAGGCATGATCTGAAATTTGAAAGAGTTTTGAAAAGAGATTTGAAAGAGAATCATGGACAATTCAAAGTATCTTCTAGTATGAGAACATACTCTACTCTGTGTAAATAGTTATAATTATTTCAAATAGTACTGCAGATTTTTCCATTTGGGAAACTCTAGAATTTAACCCACATATATGGGAATTATAAATTAAGGATGTGAACCTTTTACATGAGTATATATAAAAGATATGATAAACAGGTAAGTATTTGGAATCTCTAAAAAGCATCCATCAAATAAAATAAATACTAATGTAAATCAGCATGCAGTTTTTACCAGTAACTTCATTGTTGCCACTAAAAGGGGCTTCTGGATCAATATAAAACTAATTTGCAATTCTTTTCTGCTTCTTTCCTCAAAAGATCTCTTTCGTTTCTGTCTGCACTTGTCATTTTTGGCATTACAATGGTCTGTTTCTGTCCCTAGCTCCTGTATCCCTAACTCTCAGGGTAGTTCCAGGCACTCTGCTGTCTCCTAAATCCCTTCAGTTTTCGGTCCAGGTGTGGCCCTCGTACTTTTGACTCTACAAGCTTGTGATCCATCTGGTATCTACACTGTGTAAAACTGAAGGCTTTTCCTATTGTTCTGGCTGAGCAGAGCTCCACACCCACTACTTACAATTCCTTTTGCTTTACTGTTCTCTGAGACCCCTGTTTATTTTGGGTTCCTTGGAGGGGCTAAATAGACTTTCCTACCAGATGCTGAAGCTGTAGGCCATTTGCATATATAACACAGAAAATCTTATGATTACACCAGTGAAAATCATAGCTCAGGAAGATAATTTGACATAGGGAGGAAACCACAGACATGACATTTTACTCTCTCTAATTTGGCATTAAATGAAATACATAATGAGAATTTAATTTTTACACCCATCTTTACAATGGTATTTTTGTCTGATATTCAACATTGTAAATGTAAAGTAATATAAAGCCATTATAAACAGTGGCCTAGGAATCTACTTTCCATTTATAACTTGGAATTTGGGGAACATTTCCCCCATAGAGACATAAACTTATCTACAAATTTTTTAAGAGGTAGTGGGGAATGAACCCAGGACCTCGTACATGGAAATAAGAAGCAGGTGTTCAACCACTGAGCTACATCTGCTCCCCAGTGAGAGTTGGGTTTTTTTGTTCTGTTTGTTTTGTTTTTAGGAGGTACCAGGGATCAAACCTGGGACCTTGTACATGGGGAGCAATTGCTTAACCACTGAGTGACATCTGCTCCCCTAACTGAGTTTTAGAGCACAATTTTTAAACTGGTGATGGATTCTACATAACACTCTTTATTCAGACCCATGAGTTACCTCCCAAAGGCAAGCCACTGGAAGGTCTGTAGTGACTAGGCCAAAGAAGCGGGAGCCGTTGCTTTTACAGACGGCACAATGTCTCTTTCATTCTCCCCTGTGCTTCCATCAGTCCTTTCTGCATTAATCACATCATTCTTTGCCATGCCTGAGTTGGGGTCTGTTAGTGGCTCAGTCCAACCTCAAGAAAGAGCTCAGACATCCCTCTCTGCTTTTTCATTTCATGAGCAGGAGGAGCAATGACATCAGTGGTTAAGAACAAGGGTGGAACTAGACCATGGTGTTAGAGATTGAAGCTTTGGTCAGAAGAGAATAGTGAGCTGAAATTGGGCATATGTCCTTCCCTTCTCTTCCTTGAGGTATTCCTTTCAGGATCAGATCATTAATACCCACAAGACCGACAAAAGAATGTGGGTCTGGGGAAAGATGACAAGGATGCTAAAAAAAAAAAAGTTTTGGGGAAAAGATGTAGCTCACGGATTGAGCACCTGCTTCCCATGTACGAGGTCCTGGGTTTGATCTACGATACCACCTAAAAACAAAACAAACAAAGACCAACTGGCATTGGGGAGCAGATGTAGCTCCATGGTTGAGTGACTGCTTCCCATGTACAAGATCCTGGGCTCAATCCCCAGTACCTCCTAAAAAAAAAAAAAAAAAGTTTCCTGAATGTTCCCATGAGTCCCAACACAGTTCACCAAGAAAGTACACTAGGGTTTAAATCCAAAGCCCCAACCAGAAATAATTTTTAAAAATGAATTTTCTTGGAATGCCTTCTTGGCATTGATCCCCCAAGAACCTACATCAGATTACCAAAAGTTGGGTATTCTGAGTCTTAGCCAATTATCTCAGTTTTTCTTCCTCTTTTAGACAAGACTATAAGAGTCTATGGGTTAGCACTCACTGCAACATCCTTAGCAAACATGTAGAACACAGCAATGATAGGGCCAGGACCTGTGCATATTGAGTCCATGCTTTAGCATGTCTTGGAATAACAATTCCAAATCTCTCCCAATAAACAAGCAGTAAAACTATAATTAAAACTACACTCCCCATGATCTTCAAAGGAACAGGGAAATACAGTATAAAAGAAATAGTCCAATTCCATCACTAACTTATGTGCATTCCCTTAGGCAAATCACTTGACTCCTTGAGCCTAAATTAACTACTTTAAAAACATCCAGCAGCTTGTGTGGCAGCCACAGGTTCTTGCCTATTTCCTATAATCTGAAGGGGTACAGTTTCCCTCAACAACAAGGTTAAGTCTGTGATTCAGGGTGGCCAGTCCAGAATGGCCCATACTTCCTAACACATTTCTATGTCCACAGGTCAGCCCATGACCCCTAATGGGCCATATAAGCCCTAAAAGAGATGGGAATTTACAAGGAAGCAGGAAGTATCTTCTCCTGCCAGAACTCTAAGGAGGCCATCCTTCCCACCAGATGGAGAAAATGTGTCTGAAAAGGAAGCCAACAATATGCAAAGCAGAATTGCAATACAAAAGGAGAAACAGAGTTCCAATAATATTGTTGAGCTCTTGGATCCAGCTATTCCTAAGGACAGCCCACTCCTTGGGCTTTCTTTCACATTACGTGAACCCATATAGTTCTTTTGTTTAATCTAAATCGAGCTGCATTTCTATCACCCGTAACTTGAAGATCCCCATGTATTTTTTCAAACGTAGAAATGACATAAAAAAAAAAATGCTGACTATCTTTTTAAAGGTTCAGTACCATACACACAAACTGCCTACTACCCATTTATCACTTTTTAAATTCATAATACAAAATTTATAGGCCTATTTTTGTAATAATTAAGTTCTTATAGAGGTTTTCTCGATAAATCATTATTCTGTTTAATTGAAACATCAAAAACATCAAAACACATTGATCTTGACAGAAGTCAATGTGCATTTTTATACAATTATTTCTAATCAGTCTCATACTCTAGCAGCCTTTTTTTAAAAACAAGAATTATTTATTATTTCCTTCTCTAAAACCTGGAAGATTAACTTTTTTGTTTTTATTTTTTTCTAATTTGATTTACCCCCCTTTCCCCAGATGGTTCTCTCATCTGTCTGCTGATTGTTTGCTCACCTTCTCCAGGAAGCACTGGGAACCAAACCCGGGACCTCCCACATGGAATGCAAGTGCCAAACGGCCTGAGCCACATCTGCTCCACACAGGCTGCGGTGTCTGCTGGCTGGTGGTATCTGCTTGTTTAGGCATCTGTTCTTAAGGATAGTGCAGTGTCTAGCTCATTGTGGCAGGTGCAGCATCTGCTTGTTTTCTTTAGGAGGCACCAGGACCCAAACCCGGGTCTCTGCCTACTGGGTAGGTGGGTGCCCAACAGGTTGAGCCACATCCACTTCCCAGTTTGCTTTTTAAAAGCAAAAATAACAGACAAGGTCATGCATTTGTAGATGGAAACTACCATATTGACTATCAGTGACAGAGAGCATCTCTTCACTCAGACCCTATGACTTCTAAAATAATAGGAGCCTACTTTAAGTGGTACTTTATCCACACACTGAGCTGGCGTAGTTTGCTCCCAAGAGATAAAACACTTAGCCCCAGTAAATCACCTGGCCAGAGTAACTTTAGAAGATCACATCAATGTTGAGTTCTGGGCAAAGTTAGAAGAGCTCTCATAAGGGAGCAGAGGAGATGGGAATGTGTGGTCATGAAAGCCGGATGCCAGAATTACATTGGTAGAGAAAAGAAAGATCTTAATGAGATAAATATGCAAGAAAGAGGGAAGAAAACTATGGCAGTACGAGTTAAAATAAAAATTAAGAGGATTAGAAGTAGATTTTCCCTGTGAACTTACTGGAATCATTTTGTCCATCAAGAAAAAGTCTTCTACAACAAATGATTCCATAAATATTACTATAGATATAACACAGATGCCAAGGGCAGAAAGGTGATTGAGGATGGAGGAAATGGTAATGTGTAAAATATAGCTGATGTGTAGAGTGAGCTGTTCAACACAGCAAAAAGAGAGGAAGTGAATACATAACTATCTCATTCATTTTGTTGTGTTCATACTCTCAGATAACATTTTTTAATGTACTTTGATAATTTTGCTATTAAGATCAAGTAAAATATTGACTAAATGGAATTCCGTTTCACTAGGTCTAGGCTTCACTTTGTAAATGCAGTCCATTATATATTATACACCTCGGAAATTCTTCACAGTGAGAAGCCATCAGTGCAAGTTACTTTCAGCTAAATGGGCCATCAACCCACTTCCTATCTTCTGGTAATGCCAATTAGCCTATTATAGCACGATATTTCTTTCTAGCATAATATAAAATATATATATACCCTTACAGATCTAGGTCTTAAAACTTTAAGAAAATTACTTGTTTTTATGTGCAGTATTTCAGAAGAGAAGCCTTAATAGTACTTTTGATTAATATTTTGCTTTTTCCTAATACTTCATTAATAGTAGAAAACCTGAGCTATGGATCATGGCCCCAGCATTTTCCCCACTTATTTATATAGATGTGGGTGACCACATCTAATTAGAAAATCCTTGTTTTGCATTATGCAGAAGCAGATAGGAGAAGAGAGTTGCTACAAATGCTATTTGCATATGCTGCGAGTAGCTCAACTCCTGGCAGCTTAATAATGGCAGAGTTTCAGAAGCTTAGGTATATTCTTAGAGTGACCCAATTCACTCAATCACTTCCCAGATACAATGCTGGGCTATTGAAGGGGTCTGGGACCCTGGCGGATTTGAAGCCTTTGTCCTTATGTTAGGATATCTTTGTTCCAATAACAATAGGTGACATCCCACATAATGCAGTGCCATTTATGTAACTGCCTGCTGAAACTTCCTGTTTAGAGTGAGGCAAAGGGATTTCTGAAAAGCCTGGATAGGTTAGTGAGAAAGGAAACCAAACAATGCTGGGATTTCCAGGATTTTCTCTTGTTGAAGATGAAAACAAAGTGAGAAGGTCAAAGGAAATTACAATATCCAAAGAGGCAACAAACATCATTATTACTGAGTTTACACACCTGTGAGCTAACCAAAACTATTAAAAAATAAGCATATATTCGGAACCAAATGAACGTAAATAGTTTTTGTAGTAAACAAAGCATCTGCATATTTTCATGCACCTTAAAGCTAAATCAACCCTTTTCCAAAGACCATTATTTATGAAAATAGAATAGAGGTTTTCCTCAAATTCTTGAAAATATTTTTTTGCAGTTTTATTTTCTTTTTTTGGTTTTTACAACTTGTTAAAGAAAGAAATATATCTTCTTAACAAAGTATCACTAAAGAATAATGCAAATTTCTGGAAATTGCTAAAATGGGATCAAAAGATAGATCTAACAGTATATACCGACCTCTTAGTCTGTTAATGCCTCAGAGTGGCACTGTAGAAGGAGTATGGGTTTTAGGAGTTGGCTGAAAGTAGTCTCAACTCCCAGTTCTTTCAATATGTAACCATGAGATCTCGAGGAAGTTATTTAACCTCACTGAGCCTCTGCTTCCTCATTGGGTAGAAGGCAGATAATAACACCACCTTCCATTTTGAGTTTGGAAATAATGGGACATGCAGAGCACATAATGGTCCTAGCCACTGAAAATGGATAGACAGACGTTACCCAAACCCAGAATCTTAATACGGTTTAAATGGCAATCCCATAACGTCTGTATATTTTCAACAGAGCTTTCAAATGGATCTAAATCCCTTTGAATGGTGACATTTATTCTATGGCGGCATTTGTCTCTGAAGTAGATCTTGGCTTTATATACAAAGAAAATGAGTCCCATTTGTGGTGTGCTTATCCGATATAAAGTGGTAAAAAAATATACTTGAAAAAATGTCTCTTGAGGAAAGAATATAGCTGAAGAAGTGAGCCTAGGAACATGTTAAAGCTACAAAATATACCCTCTTATTTGCTAATAATTTCTTACATTTGTTGAGCAGTTAGTATATGACAGGCACTGTGCTATTCACTCTCCATGCAATTTCATCTATCATTCTTACACCAATCCTGTGAGATGGAAACAATTATCTTGATTTAACAGATGAGAAAAGCGAAGCTACCAAGAGGTTGAGTAGCCCAAAGTCACTCAGCTCATAAGTGGAAAATCGGTATTTAAGCCAGACTAGCACTTCTATACCTACCCACCATGGTGTCATGGCTATCAAGAATACAATATGGAGAAGACAATGTTTTTGTTCCTTGAAGTGGAGAAAGGCTAGAAGAAAAGATAAGTGGAGGAAGAGGGGCACTGAAATGGTGGAAAGCTATGTGATTGGTGCAATAACTCAAGATCTTCAGTTAGCTCTTAAAACTTGGTGTGAGTAGATTGGGAGGATTTATAAGGAGGCTGGATTTGCATGCTCATAGATGTAGCATGAAGCAGGGGGAATTTGCACAGATGTGGAACTCAGAAAGTAAGACCTCTCAGACCATGGAGAAAGTAAACCCTAAGGATCCACAGAATCCTTAAATGCTTTGTAATTTCATAGACTATGGAACTGGAACATGAAGTCAAAGGGGTAAGGAAGCCCCATGCAGCATTTAGGTTCCATAACAAGATTATAATTGTATTTATCTGTCAGCCAGCATTTCATCTCCTGAACCAGTGTCAAGGTTTCCCTAAGGATCCAGGCTTTATTCTTAACCAATTATGTGAAGATACACATGTTAGTTAACCTCTTTGAATCTCAGTATTTCATTTATGAAATGAGGATAATTATATCTAACCCCTAAGGTTCTTGTGAAGACTGAAAGACATCACCTACATCAAGCATTTAACAGTACCTGACAGGTAGTAAATGTCTTACACTGGATGCTATTCCTGGTTGTTCTTATATCTTTAATGTTTCCAAAGCCCAACCCACTTGCCAGTCTTGGGTAAGCTCACTTTGTCACTTTGCCTAAATCTACTAGTCTCTAGCTTTCGCCTCCAAAGAGACACCAGATGCATGAATTCAGCTTTTCTCCTTTATTGTGTTTCTCTGGAAATTCCCAAATAAATGGTTGTGATATTTCAGGCATAATGACCCCACCATTATGCCTCTCACTGCCACACATCCATTGACCACTGTCCCTCAAGTGACCCTTGTTGAGTCCACTTAAAATAAGCCATCATGTCTTGCTCCAGCCACCCATGCTGAGCAGCTTTGGTCTTTTGGTATCCATCTAAATTTAGGATAGTTTTTGTCTCTACAGCTTATGCCTGGGGATCCGAATTCAAATCTTTCTTGCTTTTTTGATACATGAACAATTCTTGAACTAATGCTTCACTGTGAGCACCCATGTGGTAATGTTGATCCACTCTTGACTTCTGTTTCTAACTTCTCCCCGGTCAGTAGAAAAACGATGTCCCCTTCTAAAGCCCTGCTACTGGAGGGCAGGCTCATGGGATGTTCCCACACCTAGGTTGACTCTATGCCAACCAATGTATGTCAAGCAATGTACCAAACCATAGGCATTAATGTTCCAGGATCCTGTCTGTTTAGTCCTTATTTTCAAAAGTTTCCTTGTTTGGTCCCTGGTCATCCTTTCAATATCAAAGTGTTGGGCTCTAGTGAAAAACTTATCTTTTTCTATAAAGCCTTTTCTTTGTAATGATGCTGTGATGGTTAGGCTAATGTATCAACTCGGCCAGGTAATTGTGTCCAGGTGTTTGGTCCAGCAAGCACTGGGCTAATTGTAATACAAGAGCATTTATGGACTTTGATCACCAGTGAGTTTACTGTGTGGATGGCTGATTACATCTGCATTAATCAGGGAGATTGCATCAGCAATGGGTGATGCTTTTATCCAATCAGTTGAATGCCTTAAAAGGGGAAGTGATTTCAACATTCAGAGAGAATTTCCCAGCTCGTCTTTGGACAGCCAACTTCTCCCAGAGGAGAAGGACCTCATCAAGGATCTTTCATTGGACTTTCATCAGAGCCCCTGGTTTGAAGCCTGCCTGTGGGACCTGGACTTGTGCATCCCCACGGTTGTGTGAGAGACTCATAAAATCTCATATTATTGACAGATATCTCCTGTTGATTCTGTTTCCTGAGGGAACCCTGACTAATACAGATGCATATACATCTCTGGAAGGCTGTTTAAAGATGGGACTTAGGTACATCTCATATAGTTCCTGAAACTCGTGTTACCTTCCATTCAGATCATAGTCCACTGTCATTCAGTAGTGGACTGAAGCCTGTTTGTAATAGCTTGAAAGAGCCAAATATTAAATATTCATGAATTTTAAGAAACACTTGTTAAAGCATTGGTAGCTTGAAATTGGTAGAAATAAATTAGCCAACACTACCAAACAGGGATTTTTTTTTTTAAGAGTTGGCTTCCTGGCAACCCATTTGCTCTATTTTTAAAAAACGGGGCCTCCACCAGCAATTCCATTCATTTATTTGTAAATTTATTAAGTATTTATTGAGCAAATGACATCCTAGGACCTGAGGATAGAATAGTAAAAAAAAAGACAGAAAAGTTTCTATCTTCACAGAATTTACATTTTAGTTGAAGGTGACAAATCATAAACTAGTCAATCAATGAATGACAATTTCAAATTGCAATAAGAAGTTAGAAGGAAATCAAGAAAGTCATAGAGTGTAACCTGGAGAGGAAATGCAATTACACAGGGTGGACCTATGAGGGAGGTGACACCTGAGTGAGACTTGAGGATGAAAAGGAGCCAGCCATCAAAAGAGTCAGGGCAAGAAAGCTCCAGGCAGAGCACAAGAGCTCTAAGGTAGGAAAGAAAGTGTCCTAGCCTAAAAATGAAGCCATCATGTAGGGGCAAAATAAGCACAAGTAATGGTTGTATGAATGATGTTGGTGAGACAGACACCAGAGCTGGACAAAATAGGGCCTTGTAAGTCACATTTATAGAATGCCTGAATCCCAACTGCAAACTTTAATAAATCAAAAGCTGTGGCTAATTTGGGTATGAGTGCTGGATAGAGGCAGGGAGGCTTTCTAACATACTTGAATATCTGAACCCAAGGTCTGACCTTCTAGAAGTTTCACTCTATTCTCATTCTTATTCTTATTAATTCCAAGACCAGTGCAGGTACTTTCCCAGATGAAATACTCATTCAGACTGCACGTGGTACCAAATAATCTAAAAGTTCAGCAAAATGATCCAGATAAGGTCAGTAGACAATTGATCTTGGAAAAGACAGAAGAGAATGATGGATATCTGCTACTAGTACATACTCTTATCAAATATTTTGGCTATTGAGAAATAGTAAAAAATTTCCTTATTCCAAAGATAAGAAGTGAATCGCTTTGAGTATATGCACTTAGTAGTTACACTTAAGTATATAGATTAATGCAAGCCCTGATATATCAAGTAATTTATGACAGGCTTTTGTTTCCTAATATACTCCAATTTTATCATCACCCATGTTTCAGAACCCTGTATAATACTCTGACAGTGCAGTAGCCATGTGACTTTGATGGTTAATTTCATGTGTCAACCTGGCCATATATGGTGTTGTTTGATCAAGCAAGCAAGCACTGGATTGATTGTTACTGCGAGGGTATTTGGTATATGGATTTGCATCTACAGTCAGTTGATTGCCTCTATGGCTGACTGCATCTACAATCAACAAAGGAGATAGATTTCAGCAATGAGGGGAGTCTCTTGATCCAATGAGATCTTAAAGATCATCTTAAAGCACATGATCTCAGAGCTCAGAAAGAATTCCTTCCTCTACTTCAGCCAGTCAGACTCTCCTGGGGAATTCAACACCATCACTGAGTTTCCAACTTGAGACCTGTCCTAAAGAATTTGGACTTATGAATTCCCAGAGTTATGTGAGCCAAATCCTATAACAAATCTCTTAACATTTACATATATATATAAGTATAAATGTAAAAATAAAAGTAAATGTAACTATAAATCTATATATCCTGTCAGGTGTGTTTCTCTAGAGAACCTTAACTACAGTGATTTAGGACAAGTTATCTAACCTTGCTATGCCTCAGGTACTTCATCTATAAAATGAGCTAATAGTAATAGTATCTAAGCTGGGTACTATGAAGATTGGATTAAATGAATTAATGCTGGCATATATACATATATATATATGGTATATATGTTTCATATTTTAAAAAATTTTCTCTGAAGTATTACATAGAAGATCTGCTTAACCTTATAAAGTTGAACCATTACGATCATTGAATTTTAGAAAGGATTAAAGGTTAAGCACATGTAAAAATATTAGGGTTAAGTAAATTTAACTTCATATTGGCCAATACCAAGATGTATTCTATGGATGTCATTAGTTTGAATTAAGAATTAATGTTTAACATGACCAAATTATGTTTAAGGTTTGATTATAATTTGTAAAAATGTTTATTTCCAATGTTTCTTTAAAATAAAGCTTATATTTAAAATGCCAAAAATAAATAAGTATATATATATTTATTACTAACATCGCATTTTCATCAGTTCTTTATAGAACTCTGATCAATGATAGAACATCAGAATTCCAGGGCTTGAATAAACTGTGAAATATTATTTAGCCTAGTCTCCTGCCCTTTAGGAATTGACTGGCCAAAGCCTCTGATACAGACAATTATCAGTTTCTTCCAGAAGTTCTCTAAGAAATTCTTTCTTATGTGCCACTAACCACTCCTGTTTTATGCTATTCTTTTTTCCTTCCTATTCAATTCTATATAGGCCAGGAAAACAGATGATCAAAACAAGCTTTCATCTGTTTAAAGGAGGCTGTTTTTATTCTCTGGCTACACAGCCCTGACTCCTTTGGTCCTTTCTCACAGGGCTATTGGTCATGCCTTTAATTATTTTTGCCACATTCTCTGGAAAAATTGGGGTTTCTGTACATCAATTTTCAAACATAGTGGACAGAATTAAACACAGCACATTCTCTTCTGATGGAGGTGCCCCGTGGAGAATGATCCACCTCTAGGGCTATTCAGGGCCAGAGTCCTTCTGCCACATCCCTGCAGATCATTGACTTTTTTTCTCCCATGAAGCATTACCTTACTAGCTCATCTGGCTTGTGTTCATTTTCACACACCTCAACTCATTTCTTTCACTATTGTATCTAACAAGTCCTTTCTTTCTTGAATATCTCCGTTTAAATTTCATCCAAAATACATTTGAGTTTATTCCATTTGGAAAAATTATATTTTGTCCATTTACCCATTTTTTTTCCCACTTAGAACATGTGGGAAATGGCCACCAGAGTGCTGGGGGTCCAGGATATGATAAGACAAAGTCCCTAACCTTGAAGTGCTCCTCATCTGGCAGGGGAAACAGATATTTCAATTGTGACACCATGAAGCGAGCCCTGGAAGTACAAACAAATCTACAGAAAGAGCAGAATGGGAGAGCAGCACAGTACCTCAGAGGGGTAATCCCAAGATCCTCCTCTCATCTCCCATGCCACGCCGTGACCGTGTTCCATGGAGTCATTTTATTCCTGCTGTTAGTATGAAGAGGAAGCAGAAAAAGTAGATGCTATTTCTTCCTTTCTTTTCCCTCCTTCTGAGAACTCTGTGCAAGGCCTTGGGCCCTGTAGGCTGGACATGGAAGGCAGTTGGGAGGATGAGTGGGAAAGAATGAGTTTGTCTCATTTTCCAATAAAGGCTCAAAAATTATTTTCCAGGGAGAAAGGTGATTGAAGGAATCACAGCGCTTCCTTCCTCAAGCTGAGAGCAACTTGAGAAAAATCCTAACAGCAATATTAGAGTGCTAGCTCTCTATATATTAAAGTAAAGAATTTATATGTAAGGACTGAAAAATTCCATTCCAAAGAATTCAGCTCAGGAGGTCACTCTCTACCCATGCTTCCCCAGATTATGCCCACAATCTCTCTGGCACTTCTCTGAATTAAGCCCCACTGAAACTGCTGGTTCAGATTGCCATCTTCAGCTAACTAAGTAATAGGTATGAAAATCAGCAGGGAAATAAAAAAGGTAATAAAGGTCTCCACCTATGTTTTCTGCTCAAGGAAAGGCCTTACATTCGTAAGGTCAGGTAGCAACTTGCTATAGCTTATCTTCTTAAATTTCAAATAGCTCTCATAGTTGGTTGAGAGAGAGGGGAGACCAACAACCTGTACCATCATCTATAAAAACTGCACCCTTTTTTCCCTTCCCCTATACTTCCTTGGACTAATCCCCCTCAAGAATAAATAGAGAAGAAGGCAACAGTGTACTCTACGGCTTTGAAGTCTTGGAGGTAAAATGGGATCTACGGTTCTCCAAAAATCAAAAGATTAGACCTTCAATTTCAAGAATTCATTATGATTATAAGCATACAGGTTAAGCCCACACACCCCAAAACATTTGTCTCTAGTCTCTAAGGAGCCAAAACAGTTTTTTTTAAATGTGTAATTTTTAAAACTGGGCCAGGGGAAAAAAAAATTATTCAGATATATGTGCTGGTCTTTCCCAAAGCCTTGTGAGTTAGTCAATATTAACTTCAGTTCCCCAAGTCTGAACTGACTTCTTTTAAAACCTGAAAGACACACAAGGCTCATTATCACTAAGGCTATCTCTACATCCATAGATAAACTACCAGAGATTGGCCATCATATGTGCGAGATTTCATCTGCGTGTGGAGGATATGTGATATAAACATGTCCAGAAGGGAAAAATTATCTGTTACTGGCAATCTCTGAGCACTACTGAAAAATCCTCTTCTGTGATCAAATTATTAATGCTTTCACATCAAACCAAAATTTTTTGTCTAAATTGCAGGTGAATATTGAATGTCATTTTTTTTCTGCCTGGCATCTTGATAAAACTATGCAATAAGGTCCTAATAATTCCATGTTTACATACACCAGGGGACAAGCTGCATATGTGAAATTATGGCATTTAGTAAGGGATATTAGAGGCCTCTAATGCATAATGAAAATTGCATATTGAAATATATGTTTTCTTCTATGGTTTTATATGTGGTTGACAAAAAGCCAGTAGGGGAAATGCTTCCAATAGTGACAGCACCCAAATTCAATTCTCCCACAATGATTCTCTTTTTTAAGGCAAAATGTATGCATGAAGTCAGAGATGGAAGAAGCCATTTGGGAATTAACTAGAGAAATGAATAATTATAAAAATAACATTAATATTAATACTTTTATGTGAAAATACTTTGAGCCACAATTTTAGGACAAGCTGATCTTTCAAAGACAAACTAATTTCCATTTTAAATAAAAGGATAAAATATGCCACATGGCATTGTAGCTGGTTAGCCTTTGTTTAAGACTGCAAAATGGACTTGAGCAATTATTTAATTGAATCTACTCAATATTGATCATTTAGACCTGATTGTCTCCTAAATATCAGGTTATTTATTTTTAAATTATCTAGATAATTGCCTCAGATCTCTAATTCACTTTGCTCTTAATACAGACCTAAAGAACTGTATCTAATTGAATAAAGCAAATATAGATTTAATTTATTTAATTCTCTTCTCAACAAGTTTAATTTAATTTGCTAAAAATATTTACTGAGTACCTGTTTTAGGTCTGCCACTAAAGGAGACTCTTTGACAAATGAGCTTTTCCTGATAAAATCTAAAATTTTTGAAGAGGAATGCTGTGCCTTCTATAACCTGGGCCCACGCCACCTTTCCATCCTTATCTCCTCGGCCCACCTGAACCCAAACACACCCCACCTTTCCTAACCTCCATGCCTTTATGCAAGTTTGTATGTCTTAGACTGTTCTTTCCTCACTCTACTGAGGAGCATGTGCTAAAATCCTCCTTTAGGAAGTCTTCCCCAATCAACCTAGGATATAGTTTTTCTTTTTCTGAGGACTTCTTCAACATGTTGTATCTCACTAGGGAGCCTTGAAACATAATTAGAAAAGGACTGCAATTAACATCATAACATCATCTTTAGTGTCTGTACGTAAAATAATAACAGTAATAATAAGAGCTACATTTTTCTGAGCTCCTTGTTTGTGCCAGGCCCTGTTCTCAGCTATATATATATATATATATATGGTCTTACTAACAACCCTATGAGAGAGATGATCAGATAGATAGATACTTACTGATATTATTCCATTTTACAGATAAGGAAACTGCAGAACAGAGGGGTTAAGTAATTTGTTTGAGGTCACAGAGCCAGTTAAGTAACAGAGCAAAGATTTAAACTCAGGCATTGTGATTACAATTACAAGCAATAATAATAGTTGCTTAGGAAATATTTATAGAGCACACTTCATTAGGCAGAGCTTCACATAGTGACAATTATCATACAAATTTTCTAGTCTAATGATTCCGTTAAGTGGCAAAAGTTCCTCCTCTGAAAAAATAACCTGCATGTTGGCAGAAGAAAAAGAGTGCCCTGTTTCCCTTTTGGGAAAGTAAGAAACCTCCTGAGGTCAAAGTCCTGAAATATTCCCTGTAGCGTTTTTTCCCAGGAGGCAGACAGTTGTCTATCAAAGTGTATACACCAACACCAGACAGGGGATCTCTTCTTGTGTACTTCGTCCCTAAGAAACCAAGCCTTTTCTTGACAAGATCCACTATTTTTAAAATTAATTCATTCTTACAGATTTTGTTCAAAGTGGTGGACACACTCAATGTTCTGTTCTTAGTAACTTATGCTAACGTGAAAACTGTAGCAAAAGTAACTTAGTTTCCAACCAGATACTTTGTGAAAGAACTCAAGGACACTAAGAGAGGGGCATGGCTGTCAGCTATAACCTGCTCTGTCAAATCTGCTTCTGTTACAGCCCCAGACTAAGCAGTAGCTTCTCTTGCACTATACTCACTGATTAAGGCCAGAAAAACAATATAGCAAGCTTTTGGGGGTTTCAGGGGGCAAGAAAGGAGGGTCAGTTACTTTCATTGCTTTTGTTTAAATTTTAGAGAGATAACCTTCCTCCTAGCACTTACCCAGGAACTCTCCCTCTCCAGCTAAAACCTTAAAGATGGGAGAGCTAACTCTTCCACTTTGCTGAAAGTAAAAGCCAGTGATCATTGGGCCTCTAGTTCTGGAGAAAACAGAGGGATGCCGAGATTCAGAGGGAATGGAGAGACATCCTGGTGGCGCCTAGAGAGGTTAAGAAGAGGCATATCTTCATAACAGAGCCAGAGAAATTTGCAACTCCACAAAACTCTCGGAAGCAGTTAGGTTGTTGATTCTGCTGCAGGTCAGCCAGGAAGTCCCTTCAAGCTTTTGGGTCACAGGTTGGGTTTCCCAGGAAGCAGATTCTGAGGAAGAGCTTAGCATGCAGGAAGTTCATTAGGGGGTGCTCTTGGAATTAACACTTGTGGATGGTGAGGGAAGGAGGAGGTTTGGGCAGGAAAAGTAGAGCTTCAGTGCAGGTGTGAAGGCCTCAGGTGACCTATGGAATACTCTGAGGCTGGGATGATACCTCAGAGTTACTTTGGGCTTGGTGAAAAGGAAAGATCTTTATGCTCCGAGGTGACCAGTCATTGAATTTCAGGCTGTCCCGGTGAAGGTGTATAACTTTGATCAAGGCAGCTCTGTTTGGGGGAGGCACTTCTGAAGAGAGCTGACAGTGGAGAGCTATCTGCTGTCAGTGCCTCCAGCAGCTGGGAAAATAAATCCTTCAGTCCTGAAGTGGGACCTGGGTGGCACCTTAGAGTGCCACGGCATATTGTATCCAATTAGCTAAAGACTGAGTGGGGGAATCACTGGATAGGAGTAAAGTGGGATGCTTATTAAAAATGCAGTGTCTAAGACCTGACAATCTACTGAATCCGCATCTTGGGGGAGTCATTTGATGTACACAGCAAGGCCCGGGAACGATACTGTAGATAATCAGAAAACACAAGGTTTATTATTAGAAGTAATAACCAATAAAAAAGTAGAGCACTGAGAAATGCACACAAAGTACTTAATATCTTCTTTTTCTTTAAGATAAAACTCAAACTCTGTAGCTTGGCACAGAAGATCTTTCATACTATTTGTTGAACCTAAACGTTCCAGACTCTCATCTCCAGTACGTTGTGTAAGCTGCTCCTCTGCCTTAAATGTCTTCTCCTTCTTTATCTGACAAGAGGACTTACATTTCCTTCAGGGTTATGTGTCTTAACCTGGGTTTCCCAGAAAACAGAGAACAGAGCCTGGACAAAGTCTTA
>JAQZBX010016304.1:17276-30404 GCA_029593785.1 Cabassous unicinctus | reverse complement strand
TCACCCAAATTCCTTTGTTCTAGTCAATACCTTCCTCTGGCCAAAGAATGTCACTAACCTGCTTTCTGTCCCTATAGGTTTTGCCTTTTCCAGAATATCATATCAATTGAATCATATAGTAGACAACATTTTGAGTATAGCTTCCTTCATTTACCATAATGCATTTGAGATTCATTCATGTTGTTTCATGACTCAGTAGTTTGTTCCTTTTTTAGCAATTCATGTCCCATTGTGTGGATGTATCCAAACTTATTTATTCACCAGTTGAGGGACATAAGGGTTTTCTTCAGATTTCAGGAATTATAATTAAGTCAGAAACTTTCATGTACAAGTTTTTATGTAAACATTATCAATGAATTTTTTTATGTAAATATTATCAATGAATTCCAAAAAGAAATATTAGATTATGTTTGTAAACTGGTCTTTTCCTCAGGGCACATTAGGGTGTATTGGATTCAGCGGTTTTACTTTTACTTGATTAAATTATGATTAGGACTTTGTTTGGGCCATGTCAGTAGGGTGTGGGACTCACAGATAAAAGACATGGCAAAGGACAGAGCTGGAGTTCTGATGCCGAGTTTTGAGCTGGAGCCCAGGAAGTGAACACACAGGAGAAAAACACAGAGGAATAGTGATGGCTCTTAGACACGGCAGAAGCCCCAGGGAGAGAAACAGAACTGTTCACCTGATAGTCTACAGCTCGCCTTGTGGAGAGAGGGAAAGCCTAGACAGCCTCATAGTCTTCAGCTTACCTTGTGGAGAAAACAGAGGAACTGGGCCCCCAGAGAGAAATGAACCCCAGGAAGAGAGGAACCCAGGAAGCCTGAACCCTGGCAGATGTTGACAGCCATCTTGCTGCAACATGTGGCAAAAGACTTTGGTGAGGGAAGTAACTTATGCTTTATGGCCTAGTAACTGTAATCTTCTACCCCAAATAAATACCCTTTATAAAAACCAACTCATTTCTGGTATTTTGCATCAGCACCCCTTTGGCTGACTAATACAATAAGTTTTCATGGCTCAGTAATAACTAGGTATGGGATTTCTGAGTTATTTGATCATCATGCTTAAATTTGAAAGAGACTGTTAAACTGCCAAATTGGCTGTACCATTTTGTATTCCCACCAGCAATGTATGAGAGTTCAAGTGGCTCCACATCCTCCCTATCCCTTAGTATTGTCACTTTTGTTGTTTGTTTTAGCCATTTTAATAGGTGTATGGTCCTATCTCATTTTCTCATGAAAATTTTCATTTTCATTTTCTTAGTGAGTAATGAAGTGGGTATCTTTTCGTGAGCTTATTTGCCATCCTTGTGTCTTCTTTGGTTAAGTGTCTGTTGAAGTATTTCCCAATTAACTTTTGAGTTGTTTCTTTTCTTATTATAGTGTTTTGATAGTTTTTCATATATCCTGGCTAACAGTCCTTATCAGGTAGCTATTTTGTAAATATTTTCTTATCAAATTTTTTCTTTATGGATTATGCTTTTGTCGTATCTAAGAAATATTTGTCTAAGCCAAATCTCAATGATTTTCTACTATATTTTCTTTTATAAGTTTTATCATTTTGGTTTATACATTAAGGTCTATAACCTATCTGAAGATAAATTTTGTATACGGTGGGAGGTATAATTTGAAGTTCATTTTACATATGAATGTCCAGTTGTTTCAGTACCGTTTATTAAAAGGCAGTCCTTTCTCCATTTATTTGTTCTGGCACCTTTATTAAAATAAATTGACCATATATGTTTGGGTCTATTTCTAGATTCTTTTTTCTCTTCCATCGATCTCTATTCTTTCACCAGTACCACACTGTCTTTATTACTATATCTTTATTGTAATCTTGAAATTACGTAGTGTAATTCCACTTTTCAAAGATTTTTGGCTATTCTAGGTACTTTTTCCTAAAATTGTAGAATCAATTTTTAATTTCTATTAAGAAATTCTGCTAGGTTTCATTCTTGTTTTGTAGTTTTAAGGACATAAATCTTATATAGAGAAAAATAATGTTTGTGCTTGTATTAGTCAGCCAAAGGGATACTGATGCAAAGTACCAGAAATCTGTTGGCTTTAATAAAGGGTATTTATTTGGAGTAGAAGCTTACAGTCACAAAGCCATAAAGCGTAAGCTACTTCCCTCACCAAAGTCTGTTGCCATGTGTTGGAGCAAGATGGCTGCCAGTCTCTGCAAGGGTTCAGCCTTCCTCTTCTTTCTAAAGCTCCAAGGTCCCAGCTCCTTCTGATCTCAGCTGTAGGCTGGCATAAGGCTTGTCTCTCTCTCTCTGGGGCTCATTTCTTTCCGGGCTTTCTCAGCTGTCCAGGACTCTGGTCTCTTCAGCTGTAAACTATCAGGCAAATGGCTCGGCTATCTCCCCACGGCTCCAGCATCCAAAACTAAACTCTGTGTTCTCCTTCTTCATGTGTTTACTTCTTTGTTAGAGTCTGTTTTATTCCCACTAAGGGGGTGGGGACTCAACCCTGCATGCCGTAATGACGTGGTCAAATAAAAGCCTTAATTTTGATTTAATAAAGTAAAAGTGAAACCTCTGAATCTTATACAATCTAATATGACCAGAGGAACAGACCAGTTTACAAACACAATCCCATATCTATTTTTGGAATTCATAAACAATATCAAACTGCTAGTGCTATTATAATATGTAAATGATATTGCTTTTTAAAAAAAGTTTAATTTTCAATTTATCATTATTAGTACATAAAACAATTATTTTGTATATTGCTTGCTAAAGTCAAGTCTAGTAGCTTTATTATAGATTCTTTGGGATTTTCTATACAGAAAATCATGCCATCTTCAAATTGAGACAGTTCTGTTTCTTTCTTAACATTTAGTAATAATCCTTGTTATAAGGCTAAGACCTCCAGTATGATGATGAATAGATGTGGTGAGAATCTGTAGCCCCTTCCTTGCCTTGTTTCCAATATTAGGAGGAAGCATTACTCTATCAACATGAAATACAATGTTTAATGTAGGTTTTGTAGATGCCCTTTATTAAGGATGAGAAAGTTTCCTTATTTTCCCAGTTGGGAGTTTTTATCATGAAAGGATGTTGAATTTTGTCATATGCCTTTTCTGCGTTTATTGAGATGGTCTTATGGTTTTTTGTCTTTAGTTTGTTGATAGGGTAAATTACATTGTTTGATATTCCCAGAGTAAATCCCATGTTGTCATAATGTGATATATTTTTTATATACTAAACTCATTTTGATTTGCTAGTATTTAATTTTATTAGCTAGTGTGTTGAGTTTAAAATTTATGTTCATGAAGGATATTATTCTGCAGTTTTGGGTTTTTTGGTTTTTTTTTGGTATTATCTTTGTCTGGTTTTGGTATTATTGCAATGCTGGCCTCATAAAAAGAGTTGGGAGGTTTTTCCTCCATTTTCTGGAAGAGATTGCATAGAGTTGATGGATTGTTTTTTCCCCTTAAATCTTTAGCATTATATACCAGTCAAACCATCTAGGCGAGTTTATTTAATAGATATAGGCCTATTAAGGTTATCTCCTTCTTCTTGAGTGAGATTATGTATTTTGTGTCTTTCAAGAAATTTGCCCTAAGTTGTCTAAGTTGTCAAATTTGTGAGCATAATTTTTGTGTGTAATATTTCCTCATTATAAGGCCCTAATGACAACTCTATAGACAATTTGGCATGTATCAGGGAGGCTCCAAGTACCAAGCACTGGTTACTCTAAGTGATCGTAAACCAACCATCAACATTCCTAATTCCTGCAGACTTCCTATTGCCTAGAATATGCCTCACTGCTCATTCTCCCCAAAATTGAGAAATTGCTGATCTTTCCCCCTTGGATTCCAGCTATTTCCACCCCATCTTCTGAGTCTTTAACATTCTTTTTCAAATGTCTATTTTTATCTCCTATTATTGACATTAGAAATACCTTTTTTTTTTTCATTGAAATGAATGTACCCTAACTCCATCCCCAGGCTCTGATTTTACAAACATGGCTCAGAAAAGTAATCATAATAGTAAATCCTGTTTTCCCAAGTATCTGAATCATTGCCAAAACAACACTCAGGGGTCATAACCAGTCAAGTCTAAATCCAAATTTATGGAAAACATTTGTCTCATTCTTTAAGGACAGAGTCTTGAAAAATATGTGCCCAGTTTATGTAGTTAACTTTTCAGTTTTCAGTATCTGCATTTATAGTGACTTAAGATTTTTTTTGTTCCAAAACCAAGTGAGTACTTGCTTACACGTGCTATATATGTATATGCTCATATAAAAACATGTAAGTATAGGTATATAAAATTAAAAGGTCTATCCGAATGATTTCCCAGAACAGAACATATCTTCTTCCTCTCATTATTTCATTCAAGTTGTTTTTACTAGGAAAAAAAAAGTTGAAATTCTATGACTATTGCTCACTTCTTTAAGACATATAATAGATTGAATATTAATAACTATGTTAAAATCTTTTAAGTAGGTTAAGAATACTAGTAGCACTTTACCTGTAATACAACTAAAGCTGGGCTATAATTTGGATGCATTACACTAAGTTTTATGAATTAATTAATGATAGACTGTTCTGTAGATGGTAAGACATAGCCAACAATTTTTCAGACATTGTAATCCTTATTACACAAATTAAAAAGAAGAAAAAAACCCTTTAACAACAACAATAAAAAAGGATTCCATCTTAGCCTGAAAATTAGCTTAGCCTTTACTGTCTAAATAATGATGGTCAGTGCCCCAATACTGTTCATGAATCATATTGTAAATTACTCTCTACCTCTAAGTTAGAAACTTTTGGGAGGAAGCATTAACTGTTTCAGAACAATAAGATGATTTTAGTCACTAACTTCCACAGTATAGTAATTGTACCAAGAAAAGGAGTTTCTCTTTTAAAATTTTCTTGTAACAAGATCTTACTAGAGAAATTGGGTTCAATATTTAATTCTGTTACTTGAGGCTTTATGTCTTTATTTAAACCTAATAAGGCATCTGTGCAATGGAAGTGATATGCAAACTTAGTGGTTAATTTTAAGTTTCAAAATTCTATGTTAAAGAAAAAGTTGTTTTCATAAAAAATACAAGTACATGGTTTAGTTCTTTTTTTTAAAAGAATGCCTAGACTATACGGTTTTGTGAAATTTTCACTTTTACATTAGACTTTGATGAACACTTCTTCCCAGCTGTAAAATAAATCCATGCTATTTGGACTTGTCCTAAAAGTTATTTAAAAAGCATTAAAAGATTATTAAAGAAATTACTATTTTTAGAAAATATCCCTTTCAAATTGATAAGTATAATGTGCTATCAAATGTTTATAGATTTTATGTAAGTAGAAAGATACATTAGACAAACTTTTTTCTTGGCTTATTTTTATCATTTTTTAAGCTTAAGAATAAAGCATTTGAATGTTGTTTGTTTGATCAAGGGTCTATAACCAATTCCAGTGATAATTTATTCATCTATATATCTATACCCCAATTTCTTTATATGTAAAAAGAAAGTAGATAGCTCTTAGTTGTTTGTCTGCTTGGTTGATTGGCTCAAGTCTGTGATTATTTGGTAGTCAATTTAGAGAAATTAAGGAACTTAAAATTTTGCTTTCATTTAAAATCTATTTCTGTATATTTCAAGCCTTTCCCGAAGATAGATTGTGGTTATATCTTCTATCTTCTTTCCTTTGAATCTGTTGACTATATAACCTTTGTTGCAAAACTGGTAAGTTTGATTGCATTTTGACTTACTCAATATTGGGTCATTTCTCTATAATTAAAAAAATTATTAAGGGAGACTAAGACATGAGGCTTTTCCTAATATTGATCTAGAGAAAAAAACAAACTTGATTTTTGAGGGTCAGTTATAACTGTTAGTACTAAACCATTGACGCACTATAGTGACAGCCAGGAAAGTTTCAATCTCTCTATAGATCATATAAAGAAAAATTTTATAGCGTGTTAAAATATACACAAACAAAAACAAAATACTAAAGCTCAAATCAAAATATTAAGCTGTAGTGTTAGCATGTAGGAAGGCACGCTATTTAAGCACTCATAATGTTTAAATACTGCCTTTGGGGCTTTCTTTTCCCGTTAGGTCAGAGGGCATGTGCTGCCTCAGTATATATTTTCAGGTGCCTGAATTGCCCAGCTGTCAGAAACATCACTCTAGAAAATGACCGCATGTGAGATTTTTACAGCTGGGGTAAATATCTAGAGATAATTCTTCCCTTTCTTCAGGGATATGTTTTTTAACTACTCTTTAAAAATATTTACTCATAACCCTCATTTTAGTCACTAGTTTGCTGCATTATAGCATTTTTCTCTTTGGGAAATAATTTTCAATCTGCTTTTGTTCTTGAACGTCGTCTCTTTTATCCCTCATTGTAATCCTATGAGGTAGGGAGTATTATTTTTAGCTTTTAATGAGAAATCTGAGACTTACAGAGGTTCAATAAATTGTACAAGGTCACACAGATAGCAAATGGCATGAAAATTGAATTGTTTAAGTTAAAGATAGCCCTTTGATGAATTACCATCATTTAAATACCACAAAAATTTCACCAACTCTTGTGTGGTCAATTCAAAAGTGATGTAAAACATTGTTGCTTTCACAACACTCTCTGGATCTTTACTTTTTCTAAGGTTCCTTTTATGCAATACTGTTTGTGAAACCTTCAAAATTATGTTACATTTTCTCCAGAGTTGAAAAAGTAGATGTCATTAAGGTTTGTTCTCTCTCTTTTTTTTAAATGACAGCATTGAGCAGAGTTGGAAAGCATACAAATATTTAAGTCTGTAAGGCTAATTTTATGTAAGCCTGATGTATCTGGTGTCTCTTCAAAGATATAGTTGCCTCTATGGCTAGCCTTAACTTATGGATAAGAGTAAAAATTAGACCAAGACTAATTTCGTACTTCATTTCCTCATACTTTCTTAATTGTTCATTATGAATTGATTGAGAGATCATTTGTTGGTGAAAAGAATTAATTAATCCATTTTGTTCCCTGTTGTTGAACAGTTATGTCCCTATGGCAAGAAGAAAAATTTTTAGTCCTTCTCATGTATAAAGTGTGAAGACTCAGTTTCTGATGAGTCAAGAACATATTTCTTCACAGGCTATATCTTGGTAAATGCCTACATGATTTTTTCAGACTGACTCTAATCATATGCACGAGAGAAATAAATCATTTTAATGAATTTATTTTTTGCAAGTCAAACACTAGCTTTTTGCTGTAGTTGATTTCCTACTGTTGCTAACTATTAGTTTGAGCTATTTGAAATTGTCAATATTTGACCTTTTTACCTATAAAAATGGAAAGTTCATATAGTTCAATCTAATATGAATGCAAACATTAGCTAAACTATTGAGTTAGCTAAATGTTAAACAGTATTGCATAAAAGGAATGTTACAAAAAGTAAAGATCCAGAGAGTGGTGTGAAAGCAAAAAAGTTTTACATTGATTTGACCATACAAGAGTTGGTGAGATCTTTGTGATATTTAAATAATGATAATTCACTAAAATTGCTATTGAAACAGAAAGCTTAGAAACAATCTCCAATTTAAACACTGCAGAATTACTAATATTGCAGATCACAATCCCTTTACCATAATTCTAAAATACAAAAGGCTCTAAAAATAAAATAAACTTTCCTGAATTGACCTGAAGCTCTTTATGGTGGTTATTTATCCATATTAGTTATATATCCATATGAATTACTTGAGAAACATTCATGTGTTTTTACAGGGTACTTCTGGGGTATTTCAAAATATATAGTTTATGTACAATTTGCTATTCTAAATTCAAAAATCTTCTAAGTTCCAAAACACTTCTGACCCCAAGGGTTTCAAATAAATGATTGCAGGCCTGTGATAATATATGTTTCAATTTCATAGTTTACAGTTTTTCTTTAATAGGTTAGTTAAATAATTAACTAGATGTGGAGACAAAAGGTAGGGTTAGGGCATTTATAGATGGGTAAAACGGATGAACAGAATTTAATTTACAATTTTAAATACAATTGTTTCTAGTACATTGTTTGAGCATAATAAACACCAAAGTTCATTAAACTAGACTAATTTAAAAATTTGTTTTTTGTTATTCATCATAGTCCTCTTCTTGCCCACTTAATCTATTTATTTTATCATGGGAGGTGAAAGTGGGTATAAATTATTTTTTAATTAATTTTTTTTCTTTATTAGAGAAGTTGTGGGTTTACAGAACAACAATGCATAAAATATGGTATTCCCATATACCACCCTATTATTAACATCTTGCATTGGTGTGGAATATTTATTGCAACTGAAGATAGCACATTTTTATAATTGTACTATTAACTATAGTGCATGGTTTAACTTAGGGTTCACTGTGTAGTGTAGTTCCATGGAGTTTTTAAAAATTTATTCTGTTACCATATAGACAGTCTAACATTTCCCCTTTTGTAATCACACTCAGATATATATTTCAGTTCTGTTCATTACATTCACAATGTGTGCTACCAATACCAAAATATTTCCATCATTCCAAAAAGGAATCCTCTGAATTTTTAAATTTTTATCTTAGAGACCTATACTATTTGAATCTTGCTGCTCAGATTTTACATTTATATTATAAAATTGCATCTATTTATGCATCAACAATTCATTGTTCTGCAATTAACCATTTCCCACATAACTACCTTCAATAGAAATATCAAAGGAAAACAATCTTATATTTCTGTGAGCCTGTAATTAAAATTCTTGTTTTGGGTTCTCTTTTTTTACTCCATGGTTAAAAAACAGTGTTGCCCAATCAAAGAATAATCCACATGCTTTTATTTTTCACCTGTTATGTCCCCAGAAAAAAAGTTTTGGTTGATAGGATACATTTTAATTAATACTTATTTTTTTAATATATATATATTTATTAGAGAGCTTTTGAAATTAAAAAACAATCATGCACACATGTGGAATTCCCAGAAAACTCCCCTCCACCAACATACCACGTTGTTGTGGACAGTGTGTTACAGATTATGAGCTAATATCATCAGAATATTACCACTAACGATGGTCTATAGCATAAATTTGGTATATTTTTCCATACCCCCCTCCATTATTAACACAGTACGTCTTGGGCATTGATGCAAGAATATTACAGTATTGCTGTTAACTATAGTCCATAGGTTACATTAATTGTATTTTCCCTTGCTTCTCCACATTCTTACCACTTTGCAATAATGATGTATATTTGTTCTAGTTCATAGAAGGACATTCTTGTATTTATTTATACTGTTAACCACTATTCTCATCCACCTCTGTGTTCACTATGTTTGTTATTCAGTCCCTAGATTATTCTCTAGCTTTCTTTCAATTGACATTGACATTCCTAGACTACCCTTTTCAGCCACAATCCCATTTATAAACCAGCTGCTTTAGTTCTACTAACTATAATGTTACCATCAACTCCATCCATTTCAATACTTTTACAGTCAAGTTAATTAAAACTTCTGCATACATAAATGTCAGTACACCTTCTTTGCTCTCCTCTTATCTCCTAATAACCTATACTCTAGGTTTTAACTCCATGCATTTACTCTTCATATTTAGTTCATATTAGTGAGACTATCCAATATTTGTCCTTTTGTGTCTCACGTATTTCACTTAATATAATGTCTTCAGGGTTCATCCATGTTATCATGTGTCCCAATTTCATTTTTTCGTACTGCAGCATGGTATTCCATCATATGTATATACCACATTTTGTTTATCCATTCATTGGTTGATGGATACAGGTTGTTTCCATCTTTGGGTAATTGTGAATAATGCAGCTATGAGCATCAGTGTGCAAATATCTGTTTGTGACACAGTTTTCAGTTCTCCTGGTTATATTCCTAGTAGAAGAATTGCTGGATCATATGGCAGTTCTATATGTAGCTTCTTGAGGAACCGCCAAACTGTCTTCAACAGAGGCTGCACCATTGTACATTACCACCAACAGTGAAGGAGTGTTCCTATTTCTCCACATACACTCCAGCACTTATTGATTTCTGTTTTTTCAATAATGGCCATTCTATGTGGTTTGGGAGCATATCTCGTTATTGTTTTTACTTGCATTTCCCTAATAGCTAGTGATATAGAACATTTTTTCATGTGCTTTTTGGCCATTTGTATTTCGTCTTTGGAGAAATGTCTAAGTTTTTTGCTCATTTTTAATTGGATTACTTGCTCCAATTAAGTTGTATGATCTCTTTATATAGAATGGAAATCAAACCCTTATAGAATATATGGTTTCCAAATATTTTCTCTGATAAAGTGGGCTGCCTTTTCACTTTCTTGATGATGTCCTTTTAATCACAAAAGTGTTTAAGTTTGAGGAAGTCCCATTTATCCATGGTTTCTTTCATTGCTCATGCTTTCAGTGTAAGGTTTAAGAATCCACCATTTATCACCAGGTCTTGAGGATGTTTCCCTACATTATCTTCTAGGAACTTCATTGTTGTAGATTTTATTATTAGGTCTTTGATCCAATTTGACTTAATTTTTGTATAAGGTGTGAGAAATGAGTCCTCTTTCTTTCTTTTGGATAAGGATATCCAGTTCTCTCAGCACCATTTGTTGAATAGATATTTTGCCCCAGCTGGTTGAGTTTGACAGCCTGTCAAAAATCACTTGACCATAATTATATGTGAGGGTTTGTTTCTGAACCATCAGTTCAGTTCCATTGGTCTATGAGTCTGTCTTTGTGGTAGTACCATGTTGTTTTTTTAAAATTGTAGCTCGGCAATGTGATTTCAAGTGACGGTCCTCCAACTTCACTCTTCCTTTTTAAGATGTTTCTGGCTATTCGGGGTCACTTACCCTTACAAATAAATTTGATAATTGTGTTTTCCATTTCTTTAAAAATTGCTGGTGTACTTTTTATCAGGATTGCATTGAATGTGTATATGAATTTGGGTAGAATTGACATCTTAATGATATTTAGTCTTCCTATCCATGAGTCTGGAATGTTCTTCCATTTATTTAGGTCTTTTTTAACTTCTTTTACCAATGCCTTGTAGTTTTCTGAATATAAGTGCTTTACATCCTTGGTTAAGATTCTTTTATTTGCTATTGTAAGTGGAATTTTTTTTCCTGACTTCCTCCTCAGATTGTGTATTACTAGTGTATAGAAACATTACTGATTTTTGTGTATTAATCTTGTATTCTAGCACTTTGCTGAAATTGTCTATTAACTCTAGCAGCTTTGCTGAAGATTTTTCGGGATCATATCATTTGTGAATAGCAAAAGTTTTATTTCTTCCTTTCTGATTTGCATGCTTTTTATTTATTTATTTTTCTTTCTTTTTTGTTTCTTGCCTGATTGCTGTTGGTAGAACCTCTAGCACTTTATTGAACAACAGTAGTAACTGGGCACCCTTCTCTAGTCCCCGATCTCAATGGGAAAGCTTTAAGTCTACAGTCTACACTGTTTAGCTGTGGGTTTTTCATATATTCCCTTTATCATGTTGAGAAAGTTTCCTTCAATTCCTATCTTTTGTAGTATTTTTTTTTTTTCAAGAAAGGATGCTGTATTTTGTCAAATGCCTTTTCTGTATCAATGGATAGGATCATGTGATTTTTCTTCTTTGATTTATTAAAGTGGTGTATTACACTGATTTTCTTGTGTTGTACCATCCTTGAATGCCTGGTTTAAAACCCACTTGATCATGATGAATAATTCTTTTAATGTGTTGTTGGATTCGATTAGCAAATATTTTGTTGAGGATTTTTGCATATGTATTCATTAGAGAAATGAGTCTGTAATTTTCTTTTTTCATAATACCTTTATCTGGCTTTGGTATTAGGGTGATATTGGCTTCGTAGAATGATTTTGGTAGCATTCCTTCTTGTTCAATTTCTTAGGACAGTTTGAGTAAGATTGATTTTAAATGTTCTTTGAATGCTTGGTAGAATGCACCTGTAAAACCATCTGGTCTTGGACTTTTCATTTTGGGTAGTTGTTTGACTGCTTCAATCTCTTTACTTGTGATTGGTTTGTTGAGGTCTTCTGTTTCTTCTTGGGTCAGTGTAGGTGGTTTGTACGTTCCTCAGAATGCTTCCATTTCATCTTCATTGTCTAGTTGTTTGGCATAAAGTTGTTCACAGTATCCTCTTATGATCTCTTATATCTGTGGGGTCAGTAGTAATGTTCCCGTTTTCATTTTTTATTTCATTTATTTGCATCTTCTCTCTCTTTTTTAATCATTCTTGCTAAAGTTTGTCGATATTGTTAATCTTCTTGAAGAACCAACTTTTGATTTTGTTAATTCTATTGTTTTTTTTTGTTGTTGTTCTCAATTTCATTTATTTCTGTTCTGATCTTGGTGATTTCATTCCTTCTACTTGCTTTGTGATTAGTTTGCTTTTCTTTTTTCTAGTTCCTCCAGGTGTGTAGTTAGGTCATTGATTTTAGCTCTTCCTTCTTTTTTAATGTAAGCATTGAGGGCTATAAATTTCCCTCTCAGCACTGCCTTTGCTACATCTATAGGTTCTTATATGTTGTGTTCTCATTGTCATCTCAAGATATTTATTGATTTCTTTTGAAATTTCCTCTTTGACCCACTGATTATTTAAGAGGGTGTTGTTTAATCTCCATATATGTGTGAATTTTCCCTTTTTATGCCTTTTGTTGATTTCCAACTTTATTCCATTTTGATCAGAGAAAGTGCTTTGTATAATTCCGATCTTGTTGAATTTGAGATCTGCTTTGTGACCCAACATTAGGTCTATTCTGGAGAAAGATCCATGGGCACTTGAGAAGAATGTATATCCTGCTGTTTTGTGGTGCAATATTCTGTATATGTTTGAGGTTCAGTCCATTTATCATATTATTCAAGCTGTCTGTTTCTTTATTGATCCTATGCCCAGATGTTCTATCCAATGCTGAGAATGACGTATTGAAGCTCCAACTATTATTGTAGACACATCTATTTCTCTCTTTAGTTTTGCCAGTGTTTGCCTCATGTAGTTTGGGGCAACCTAGTTAGGTGCAAATACATTTATTGTTATTTCTTCTTGGTGAATTGCCCCTTTTATTAATACACATTGTCCTTCCCTGAGTCTCATAACTGTTTTTCCTTTTAAAATCAATGTCATCCAATATAAGTATAGGTACTCTAGCCTTTTTTTT
>JAQZBX010016303.1:11474-36722 GCA_029593785.1 Cabassous unicinctus | reverse complement strand
TCTGAATAAATTCATCAAGATCAACAGATGCCTAGACACCAGCAGAAAATCACAGTCCATACTAAGAAACTGGAAGACATGGCACAGTCTATGTGGAAAAGCTCATCAAAGTTGCCCAAACAAATATCAAGAATCAATTATTGAAGTGAAGGAAGAGATAAAGAATTTTAAGAAGACCCTGGGGGAAATTACATAATACATCCTAAACATACATAAAAGAGATAACAGATGTGTTGGTGATGAAAGGTACAATGCAAGAAATTAAAAACACATTGGAAGCATATAGCAGAGGAAGCGGCAAAGGAAAGCATTAGTGATGTTGGAGATAGTATATTGGAAATCACACAGATATTAGAACAGATGGATAAAAAGATAGGAAACATTCAGTGGGGACTCAGGGAAGTGAATAGCATGAAACACACAAAAACACACTTTATAGACATCCCAGAGGGAGAAGAGAAGGGAAAGGGGGTAGAAAAGGTGTTGGAATAAATAATGGCTGAAAACTTCCTAACTCTTTTGAGGGACATAGATGTACATGTCCAGGAAGTGCAGTTTATTCCAAACAGTATAAATCCTAGCAGGCCTACATCAAGACATGTACTTATCAAATGATCAAACCCTCAAAACAAAGGAGAATACTGAAAGTAGCAAGAGAAAAGAGATCCATCACATAAAAGGAAAGCTTGATAAGATTAAGCACTGGTTTCTCATCTGAAATGATGGAGGACAGAAGGCAGGGCTATGACATATTTCAGGTGCTAAAATAAAAATAAAAATAAATACATAAAATTTTAAAAAATGATGCCAGTCAAGAATTGTGTATCCAGCATAGTTGGATTTCAAAAATAATGGAAAGACCAAAATATTCACAGGTAAATAGAAATTAAGATGGTTTGTAAACAAGAAACCTTCCTTTCAAGAAATATTAAAGGGAGTTCTGAAGGTTGAAAGAGTAAAATAGAAGTGGAATGTAAAAAGGAAAATTATTAGTAAGAATAACTAAAAAGATAAAAAAAGATAATATGACATATATATAAGTAAAGAAAAAATGTCAAAAGTATGTATTGGCTTTACAATAATAACTTGAATATTAATGGATTAAGCTGTCCAATCAAAAGAAACAGATTGGCAGAATGGATAAGGAAATATCACCCATCTACATGCTCTCTACAAGAAATTCATCTTATTCCCAAGAATTCCAGGAGGTTGCAAGTGAATGGTTGGAAAATTATTTTACATGCAAACAATAACCATAAAAGTGGGGACAAAATAGATTTTAAATGCAAAACTATTGTAAGGCAAGAATAAGAACACTATACATTAATAAAAGGGGCAATCTACCAATAAGAATAAGCAATCATAAACATTTATGCCTTTAACAAGAAATGCAACAAAATTTATGAGGCAATCATTGCAAAAAATAAAGGGAGAAATAGATGCTTCTACAATTAGAGTGGGGGACTTTAATACACCATTATCACCATTAGACAGAACATCTAGACAGGGGTTTAATGAAGAAACAGAGACCTTGAATAAAATGTTAGAACTTTAGACCTAACAGACATATAGAGAACATTACATCCAAATACAGCAGGATATACATTCTTCCAAAGAGAACATGGATCATTCTCCAGGATAGACCACATGATAGGTCACAGAACAACTCTCAAGTAATTTAGAAAGACTGAAATTATACAAAATAATTACTCTGACCAAAACGGAATGGAGCTAGAACTTAATAACTGGCAGAGAACCAGAAAAGGCACAAATATATCAATATAACAAAACATATTTAGACAATCACTGGCACGGAGGAAATTGCAAATGAAATTATTAACTACCTTGAACCAAATGAAAATGAGAAAAAAACATAGCAAAACCTATGGGATACAGCAAAAGCAGTGCTGAAGGGGGAATTTACAGACATAAATGCTTACACAAAAAAAGAAGAAAGAGCTAAAATTAAAGACTTAACTGCACATCTGGAGGAACTAGAAAAAACAAACTAAGAAGGAAATAAAGATTAGAGCAGAAATAAATGAAATTAAGAATAAGAAACACTAGGAAAATTTAGCAAGACCAAAAGCTGTTTCTTTGAGGTTAACAAGATTGACAAACCCTTAGCTAGATTACAATGAAAAAAGAGAGAAGATGCAACTAAATAAAATAAAATAAATGAGAGAGTGGATATCACCACTGTCCCTCAGAAATAAAAAAGTATCATAAGAAGATACTCTGAAAATTTACATGTCAACAAGATGGATAAAATGGATGAAATGAACAAATTTCTAGAAACACACAAGCAACGTTCATTGAAAAGAGAAGAAATTGATGAACTCAACAGACCAATCACCATTAACGACATTGAATTAGTCATCAAAAATCTGCCAACTAAGAAAACCTCAGGACCAGATGGCTTCACAGGTGAATTCTACCAAATATTCCAGAAAGAACTAACAGAAAATTAAATTCTGCTTAAAATCTTCCAAAACACAAATAGAAGTGGAAGGAATATTGCTTAACAAGTTGTATGACACCACTGTAATATGAAAGCCACAAAAAGATGCCACAACTAAAGGAAACTACAGACCAATCTCTCTAATGAACTTAGATGAAAAAAACCTCAACAAAATACTTGCTAATCATATTCAGCAACACATCAAAGATTTATATGCCCTGATCAAGAGGGTTTTATCACAGGTATGCAAGAATGGTTCAACATAAGAAAATCAATGTAATACAGCACAGCAAAAGATTGAAAGAGAAAAAATCACATGATCATCTCTATTTATTCAGGAAATAAATTTGACAGAATACAGCATACTTTCTTGATAAATACTCTTCAAAAGACCTCAACAGAAGGAAACATCCTCAACATGATGGATATATATAGAAAACCAACAGATAACAACATATTCAACGGTGAAATGCTAAAAGCTTTCACTCTAAGGTCTGTGAAAAAAAAAAAAGGATATCCTCTGTCATCACTTTTATTTAATATTGTGTACTTGCTCAAGCACTTAGGCAAGAAAAATAAATGAAAGCATCCAAATTGGAAAATAAGTAAAAATTTCACTATTTGCAGAAGACATAATCCTATACATAGAAAGCCCTGAAAAATCTACAAAAAAAAAGGTTCTAGAGGTGATAAACAAGTTCAGTAAAGTGCCAGGTTATAAAATCAACACGTGAATTTCAATAGCATTTCTGTACAACAAAAATGAGCAATCTGAGGAGGAAATTAAGAAAAATTCCATTTACAATAGCAGCTAAGAGAATCAATAACTAGGAATAAACTTAACTAAATATGTAAATGAGTTGTACACAAAAAAATTCACAACAATGTTAAAAGAAATAAAAGAAGACCTAAATAAATGGAAGAATAGTCCATGTTCATGGATTAGAAGAGTAAACATCATTAAGATGTCTGTCCTACTCAAATTGATTTATAGATTTAATACAATCATAATGAAAATTATGATTTCATAATTTTTTTTTACTAAATTGAAAAAGCCAATTATGAAATATATTTGGAAGGGCAAGGGACCCTGAATAAGCAAAAATTTATTGAAAAAGTAAACCAAATTGAGGGAATCATGTTTTCAGTCTGTAAAGCAGAGTTCAAAGCAACAGTGGTCAAAATTGCATGTTATTGGCACAAGGATAGACATACTGACCAATGTAGACAATGTAACCTAATTGAGAGTTCTGATATTAATCTTCACATATACAGTCAACTGACACTTAACAAGGCCATTAAGCCCACTCAACTGGGAGGAATGGCATTTTCAGCAAATGATGCTGAGAGACCTAGATAGGCATATCTAAAAGAATGAAAGAGGATCACCAAGATGGATCAAAGACCTAAATATAAGAATCAAGAACGTAAAGCCTCTAGAAGATATTGTAGGGAAAAAATTGATGAAGTCTTGTAATAGGAAATGGTTTCATAGACTTTATACCCAAAATGTGAGCAGTGTAAGAAAAAAGAAAGAAAAAAGATAAATGGGACCACCTCAAAATTAAAAATTAAAAAAAAAAAACTTTTGTCCTTTAAAGGGAATTTATCAAGAAAGTGAAAAGGTAACCTAATCAATGGGAGAAAACATTTGGGAAACACTTACCTGATAAGGGTCTGATATCTTGCATATATAAAGAAATAAAATAAATAAAAACACAACCCATTTAAAAAAAATGGGCAAGAGATTTGTATAGTAACTTTTCCAAAGAGGAAATACAAATGACCAAAAAGCACATGAAAAGATTCTCAACATCACTAGCTTTTAGGGAAATGCAAATCCAAACTGCAATAAGACATCATCTCACAGCTATTATACTGGTGGTTATTAAAAACAGAGATGCCACTAGCAATCCCAATAGTAGGTGTATATCCAGAAGAATTGAAAATAAGAAGAGACATATGCACATAATTGAACATAATGGCATTATAAGCTATTACCATATTTTGGAAGAAACCCAAGTGCCCATCAACAAATGAATGGATAAACAAAATGTGGTATTTACAGATAATGGAATATTACTTAGTTATAAAAAGGAATGAAATATTGACACATGCAAATACATAGATGAAACTTGAAGACCTCACGTTGAATGAAATAAGCCAGTAATTTAAAGAAAATATTGCCTGACCTCACTGATATGAACTAAGTATATTGAGCAGACTCACAGAGCTAGAGTCTGGAGGATCTGTTAGCAGGAGACAAGAGGATTAGTGTGGTGCGCTGATGCTTAAAATGGCAAAACCCATGATACTTTAGATAGGGGTTATGGCGGTGCAGGTCAAGTGAGGTTGATGCTGCTGAAATGTGAGGTTGTGTAGAGTGGGGAGTTTTGGTTGGAGTATCCATGGACCTGGGTGTAGGGCTGGAGAAAGGAACAGGTGAACTCTGGATTTGTTGGTCTGTGGTTGAAACTACAGTGGTGGCAATGTTCTTTTGGCAAGCATGGCATGGCAGGGCCTCGGAGTTTGGGGGATATGTGGGAAACAGTGCAACTGGTGCATGCTTCTATGGAATATGAATGTGTTCTTGTCATAAGGTGTTATCTCAGTTGGTGGAGACACACACAATAAACAAGAAAATATTAAATTCCCATCCTGGTAGTCCTGTTGCATTCTCAAATAGAGTGGCATGAAACTCTCGAGTACATAGCCAATGCCTAATAAAAGAAAACAGACCAGTATGTTAAGCCCTCAATGTTTTTAATTTTTTTTTATTTTTAAAGAAATTTTAGATTACATAAATGTTACATCAAAAATATAGAGGATTCCCATATATCCCACTCTTTTCCCCTCCCACACTTTCCCACATTAATGCCATTTTTCAGTAGTGTGGTACATTAGTTTCAATTAATGAACACATATTAATGCATGTAACTATGAATGTTATTTTTCAAAAATGGAAACTTTGTGGTTACCATAGTTTCTGATGGGGGAGAGAAGAATGGGTGAGGAGATTACACTGAATAATGTGGATTGAACTCATCCTATCAGAAAGCCTCAGGAAAACAAACAAACAAGGAAATTGTGGTTTCCATAATTAGAAGAAATTCTCCCTCAAGTCTAAGTCCTCCATCTCTGAATTGTCTGCCTGCTGATTTCCCTAAGAAATTTGGAATCAAGTCTCAACAGCACTCTTACATAATTTTTGTCTTACACAATTCACACTGCTCTAAGAAATTTAGACTTACAAAAAAAATGAAAAAAATTGAGGTCATACTGGTGTAGGGTTGATTTTAAATCCAATAATACTCTTGCCCATATAAAAATAATAGAGGGTACACAGACAACCATAGAGAGAAGAAAACCATATGAGGACATCTCTTCTAATTGATAGAAGAGATACAGCTAAAAGCCATCAACCATGAAAGATTTTCAAAAAACCACAAGTAGTTAGGAAAAGCAAGAATGGTTTCTTCTTTACAGTTTTCACAAGGAATATTACCTTATGAACACATTGGTTACAAGATTCTAATAACCAGAAATGTGAGGCCATCCATTTATGATTTATAAAGGAATATTATGAACAAGAAAAGTGTAATAAATTATACAACATAGGTGAAGTGGTAAATTCCTACAAAGTTAGTTACAAATTACCAAAGATGACTCAGAGAAAAATAAGTAATCTGAACAGGTCTTTTTCAATAAAGTGATTCCATTTAGTAATAATAATAGTAAATACATATCCAGAAATATCCCAGGTCAATATTTATAATTGCAAATGGTAAATATTTTTATAATTTCAACAATGCCATACAGTTCCAAATGTTTTACCCTGAAACCTGTTTTATAAAGTGCTCCAGATTTTTTTGGTTGTTTTATATTTCAGTTCACTTTGGTCATAAGCTCTTCATGACAATGTGTATTTCCAAAGATATTGTAAAATCAATTTAATAACATCCAAAATATATACAGGTATTTATGGCTATTGCTTCACGTTTCTAGACTAAATAAGGAAGAAGAGACAATTTGAAATATTTTTCCAATATATAAATATGGTATGTCCATGAATTTAATTTTATCCTCTTTGATTCCTTTTAATAATATTCAGCAGTTTTAAAAGGAAATATTTAACCATATATTTGGCCTTTATTCCTAGGTAATTTTTCCTGTTTGAAACTTCTGCATGTAATGATACATCCCTCTCATTATCTATTTTATTCGTAACAGAAAAGAAGTATGAGTAAATTTTTGTTTGCTTATAAATATTGTATTCAGGGGCCTTAGTTAAATATTTTACTAATTATTATAGTTTTCCAAGATTTTTAAATTTATTTCTATGAAAACCATCATGTTACTTATGAATAATGAGGTACTTGTTTTCCTCATATTATTCAAATACTTACTTCCTCTCACCATATTGAAAATATCAACTAGAATTCTTGGCTGCAGTCCCACTTGTTACATTAATGATCTCCAATTGAGGCTTTCATGATGAACCATTCAATGTGTAATTCATTAATGGTAGATAGATTTTATGAGATTAGTTATATCTTTTTATTGGTGAACTCTAAAAGAATAATCACTTGAAATTTACATAAAAAAAACAAAAATTTGTTGTGAAATGTCATATCTCTTATAGATATATGTAAATGGTTTACCTAAATTATGTTTTATTTCTGCATGTAATTCCAGGAGAGACATAGGTGTACAAGTTCTTATTCTTGGGACAGATTTACCCATTTTTATTAATCAAATGATTCTTTAAAGTGAGTCTTTGGGAAGCAGATGTGGCTCAAGCAATTGGGCTACTATCTACCATATAGAAGGTCCAGGGTTCAATTCCTGGGGCTTCCTTGTGAAAAGCAAGCTCACCTATGCAGACTGCTGGCCTGCCTGGAGAGCGGGCACAGCAACAACAACAACAACAAAAAGACACAGAAGAGAGACAATAAGAGACAGGGAAGACCAGGGAGATAAGGTGGTGCAAGAGATTGAGCAATTATCTCTATGCCAGAAAATCCCAGAATTGGTTCCCAGTGCCATATAAAGAGAAGACAAGCAGACACAGAAGAACTCACAAAGAGCAGACAGTGAGAGCAAAACAATTAAGGGGGGAGAAATAAATAAATAAAACTAAAAAAATAAAATGAGTTTTCCCTTCATTGTGGCTCCAGCAAAGGGCGTAGCTAAAATGCCACCAATTGCAGCCATCAGTCCATGTGACATTACAGTAATGTCTCTGGATCTCACTATCCTTGACAAATTCTCCATAAAGTAAAGGAGACCAGAGGAAGAAAAGGTCAGGTCACACATTTGAAACTAGGAATTACCCAGAACCATTTCTCCAGACACAGAGAACATTCTTCACCCACTTCCCACAATGCTCAGGGAGCAGTGCAGAGAGACATTTGCATGACCTGACCTGGACTGTTACTGGAAAGGCAACAGTCCAAATTTAGGTCTTTGGAAATCATATTTTGTAGTTCTGACAACATATGAGACATGCATTTCCTTTCATTCACACCAAACACTTTGTGGGAAAAACAGGGATTTACAGCTGTATCTAATCTTTAAATTAGAGTAAGATATAGGTGTGTTATGAGCTAGTTTTTCAGTTCCTTAGTAGTTTTAATTGTTGATGAGTCCACAGCATAATTGTACTCAATGTCCACTTTTGAGAAAGGACAGGGTAACCGACTGACTAGCCTTGTGCATCAAGTGCCAGGAATCTGTTTCTACCTACCTTTTCTAGACCCTGGTGGAGGGAAGGGAAGATCCCGCCTGGGTAGCTCTTATTAGCTCACAAGGATAAAGACATGAAAATACACTCCATGATGTGCTCATGAAAATGAGTGCATCTCCTGTCCCTGCAGCTGCTGTGCCTCTGTCCTCCCTCAGGTTCCACCACCATGGGGACTGCACTGATCTGGGCTTCCTTCCTCATCACTGTCAAAGGTAACCTCCCTCCTGTATCAGGTTCAGCTGTGGCCAGTCTACCCAGGATTCTTCTCAAGTTGTTTTCTCTGTGTCTGCAGACATCCTCTGTGAATTTAGGCTGGTAGAGTCAGGGGGAGACCTGAGAACCCAGGGGGTTCTCTGAGCCTCTCCTTCAAAGCCTCTAGATTCACCTTCACTGATTATGCAATGTACTCGGTTCACCAGGCTTCCAGAGGAGGGGCTGAAATGGGTGGCAAGAGTGAGTCAAGCAAGTGAAAGTTCTCAGTGATATTCTCCCTCAGTTCAAGGGAGATTCACAATCTCCAGGGACAATCCTACAAGCACAGTCTCTCTTAAAATGACCAACCTAAAAGAAGAAGACACATCTCTGTATTACAGTGTGAGACAAAGTGAGAGGAAGTAAAAGTGAGCTCAGACAGAAACCTCCCCAACAGAACACAGGAGGGCCCTGGGCTGCAAGGGGTACTAAGGACCACCAGGGGCACTCAGGGCCCTGATCAGAGGCAGGTGCAGAAAGGACTGAGCTTCCTCTTAGACCATGGGGTTTTCTGATTCTGCCCTGCACAGTATTCCTGAGGATCCCTTGTGGTTTCTTCTTATGTAGCTCCTTTATTTCTCTCATCTTATGATGGTCAATGTTGAAAGGGACCGCGATTCAGTTTTCAATCCTTCATTATTTTAGATTGGTACTGTCAATATCTTTCAGTAGGTTGTCAAATAATTTCATTCCAACTCCAGTGTTGTGAAAAAAATTTTGTTTTATCTATACTCTCTCCATCATTCCTAGTAAAGTGATTATCTCAACAAACTAATTAGCATACACTAGGGTGGCATGTGTCATTCTTGTCTATTTACCTGCCTTTCATGGATCTGAAATAAGATTTTAGTGGCATGTATTCTCCAATTATGTTTAGCTTCTGGGGTTCTAATTCTCAGACACTTACTACACCATTGATATTTTTCTCATAGCCAGGGCAGGAAGTATCATGCTTGACTCTTTAATTTTCCTCATTCTCCATACAATTTAACATGTACCTTTACTTTACCTCCATTATGTCTCATAAATCAGCTTCTCATGCACACAACCTAATTTGGGTTGTTAATTCTACTCCATAGAATTCACTCAACCACCTGAAATCTATCTGTCCTCCACCCCCTTTTTTAGGGACTTACAGGCATGACTCATCTACCGCAACCACCTCCTTCTGGCTCACAGGAGAAAGTCTAAGCTGCTTACCCTGCCACTGCATACACACTGTAGAGGACCCGCAGTGCTCTGAAAATAGAGACCAAAATCTTATGTTGTTGCAAACTCTCAGAAAACCATCTGGCACATTGCAACTGTGTATGAGTCCTGGGCATCCTACACTAATTCCAGTTCAATATTTTTGGAATGTTACCTAGAATTTTGTAAAGCAGACAAGTGAATAATTTCTACCATGTGTATTTTCTTAAGTATGCACCATTGTGTTAATAATAGGGAATAATAGGGGGTATGAAAAAAATATGGCAAATGTATGCTATGGATCATAGTTGATGGTAATAGTCTGATAATATTATCTCATAATCTGTAACAAATATTCCAATAATGGTGTGGTGTGTTGGTGAAGGGTTGTTGTATGGGAATTCTACATATGTGCATGGTTGTTTTGTAAGTTCACAATTTCTGTAATAAAAATATATTTCAAAATAAATTATAAAATGACTTTAGTTTAAAAAAAAGCATGCTTCAAAATTCCATCTAGAAAATTAACTTTGTAACATTGGATAACTTCTGTTACCATTTTTATGAAGACTCAATGTGTTAATTCTATCAATATAGTAATGAAAAATATATAAATGCAGATATTTGTCTCATTAATTATTATATTTATTAATAAATCCTGAAAGTAAAATTAGTTCTGTTATAAATGGGAAAATAAATCTATATAAAGTCTTCAAAGAAATAACAATTTATACTCATATTGTATTAGGCAAGTTTTGCATTTATATTCTGTTGAAACAAAATATAATTTAAAGTACATTTGTTAGTCAAGGATGGAATAGACAGGCATACTCATAGAAGAATATAATTTTGGAGTGTTATTTCACACAATAACACAAGTGTTTTCAAGTGAATCTAATAGACTGAACTTTCATTGACTGTGTATATATTGTGTGTGTGGGAATGAGGGGAATGAGTTAGATTGAGAATTTTAAAATTACAATCCTATCTGAATACACAAAATCTAATTTTTTGACACAAATGATCACATAATACAACACAATGGGAAAATCATAGAAATATTTTGAATGGTAATACTGCAATGCATATGAAATCTAGAGGCATGATTATAATGGGCATAATATATAAAATTTGGGGGGAAAGTCTTGTGCAGTAAGAAATATCACTATACAATTAAAAGAATATCAGTAAAAATTGCTATGAACATAATGCATTCATGATCACTGTTGATCAACGAAATGCTAAGAATAATACCGTCTTCAAACATTGAATAAAAGCAAATGAAATAAATGAGTAAATAGAACATCCATCTTTGGATTTCAAAATTATGTGTTTTGTATATATTGCTGACAAATATATATTTGTCACCGTTTTATACTAATTTGATAATCTGTATTTAAATATAAATTCACAGTTTCAGATGCAATAATACAATTTCCAGAAATCTATTCCATAATTTATTGTGATATTATTTTTGATAATATTATTTTTATCTTATAGGAGCTTAATTTTTAAATTTCAATAATGTTACCTTTACAGGGAAATTTCAGAGAAAATACAGATACCCCATCCTAATTTTGCATAATGCTAACATTTTACATAGCTGTGATATGTTTGTCCTAATTAAGAAAGTAATGATACACTTTTATTTAATAAAATGCTGATATTATTATAACTGAATCATTTTCACTAGTATCCTTTCAAATTATTCTTTATTAAAGCAGTTATAGGTTACACGAAAAAATTAACAAATAATATGTGCTTCCCACATACCTCATCAAACATGCACTTTTCGCCATTATTAAGACCTTGCATTAGAATGGTGACTTTCTTACAATTGAGGAAACAATTTTATTATAATTTTTAAAATTACCTATAGTTTATAATTTAGAGTTCCCTCTTTTTTAAAAAAATAATTTTATTGGTACATATTAATAAAGCATAAATTCATCCAAAGTCTATAATCAATGGAATTAGTATAATCAAATAGTTGTGCATTCATCACTTCAGTCATTATTAAAGCATTTTCATTAATCCAATAATAATAATAAATCAGAAAAGTGTTCAAAAAAACCTTATCACCTCGCAATTTCTCTATTCTTTCCCTTCCAAACATAGGGGTTCTATTTCAGTCTCTCTAGTTTATTTGTATTTATATTTTGTAAAAACAAACATATATGCAATATTACTCATATTCATATTTCACATAAGGTGTCACTGTGTTACATATATAGCCCCATGTTACATTTTTAGTTTTCCTTCAAATATAACTGTCATTAGACTTTCCCTTTCAACCACTATCATGCACAAATAATAGCACTGCTAATTACAAACACTATGATGTGCTTTCACCATTTCCCAAGATTTACATACAAACTTTTGACCAATTCTGCACAGATTAACCTCAACTTTGCATTTTCTAACAACATTCTATTTTCTGGTGTCCAATCTTCTAATTATTAACTCCATGCATTTATACAATATATTTAGTTCATAATAGTGCAATCATACCATATTTGTCTTTTTATGTCTGGCTTGTTTCACTCAACATAATGTCCTCCAGGTCCATCCCTTTGTCATATGCTTCACAATTTCCTCTTTTGTTTTCTGCTGCAAATTATTCCATCATTTGTATACACACAATTTGTTTATCCATTCTTCTGTTGATGGTAATCTGGGTTATTTCTATCTTTGGCAATCATGAATATGCTGCTATGAACATCAGATTGCAGATGTCTATTCGTATCACTGCTCTCAGTTCTTCTGGGTATGTACCTAAGAGTGGTAGTTCTGGGTCACATGACAAGTCTATATTTAAATTCCTTAGAAATATCAAACAGTCCTCCACCATGACTGTACCATTCTACATTTCCACTAAGAGTAAATAAACTTTCTTATCTTTACACACTTTCTTCATCACTTGTTGTTTTCCTACTTTTAAATAGTGGCCATTCTAACAGGTGTGAAATTATATCTCATTATTGTTTTGATTTACATTTCCCTAATTGCTAATGATATTAACATTTTTTCCTGTGTGTTTTCAACATATTTATTTCTGCTTTGGACAATTGTCTATTCAATTCATTTGCCCAACTTTTAATCAGGTAGTTTGTCTTTTTATTGTTGAGTTGAAGTATCTATTTATATATCATTGATTCTAAACCCTTATCAGATATGTGATTGCCAAATATTTTCTCCCATTGATTTGGCTGCATGTTCATCCTTTTGAAAATCTATTTTGTCCAAGATTAGTGTCACCACTTCAGATCTTTTTAGTGATTATTTGCATGGAATATATTTTTCCAACCTTTCACTTTTAACCTGGAAGTGTCCTTATATCGGAGTTGAGTCTCTTGTAAACAGCAAATAGATGGCTCAATTTTAAAATCAATTCTATCAGTCTATGTCTTTTGATTGTGTAGTTCAAGCCATTCGATTTATTACTGTAAAGGCATTACTTATTGCATCCATTTTGTCCTTTGGCTTTCTGTTCTCATATCGTATTTTTGTACGTCTTTTTAGCCTTTAATTTATCCTTTTTAATAATCTTCATTTCTACACTCTTTTCCAAGTCTCTTGCCCTTATTTTTTCCTTTCATGCTGCAGCACTTCCTTTAGTATGTCTTGAAATTATGATCTTTTCATAAAATATTCCATCAGTCTTTGTCTCTGAAGGCTGAACTCACCATCATTTTTGAAAGATGGTTTTGCAGATACAGAAAACTTGACTGGCAGTTTTTCTTTTTCAATATCTTAAATAAACTATGTCACTTTCTTCTCACCTCCATGGTTTCTGATGAAAGGTCAGCACTTTAAGTTTCCCTTATATGTGATGCTTTGCTTTTCTCTTGTTGCTCTCAAAATCCTCACTTTATCTCTCATATTTATCATTCTGAATAGTATGTGTCTCCTGGTATGTATATCTGGATTTATTCAGTTTGGAGTGCAATGCTCTTCAATATTGATGTTTATTTCTTTCATAAGTGTTGGGAAGTTTTCAGTCATTTTTTCGTTATATATTCTTTCTGCCCCTTTTCCATTCTTTCCATTCTTTCTTTCTGGGACACTGATAATGCATATGTTTGTGCATTTTGCATTGTCATTCAATTACCTGAGACTGTTTCATGGTTTCCATTCTCTTTCTTTCTTCCTATCTATTCTAGTTAAGATGTTCTGTCTTCAAAATCACTAATTCTGTCTCTGAGCCATTCAAATCTGCCCTTATGTGCCTCTAATGCTTTTTTGAGGTACCAGGGCCTGGGTATTGAACCTGGGACCTTGCATTTGGGAAACTAGTGACCAACCACTGAGCCATATCAGCTTCCCTGGGATTTTTCTTTTCTTTTTTTTTCTTTCTTTTTTCTCACCAGGCACCGGGAACCAAACCAGGGACCTCCTATGTGGGAGGAAGGTGCTCAATCACTTGAGCCACATCTGCTAACTTTAATGTATTTTTTAAATCTCATTCATCATGTCTTTCATTCCCATAAGGTATTTTACTTTTCTTTGCAGGCTTTCAAATTGTTCTTTATGCTCACTCAATGTTTTTTCAATATCCTTTATATCTTTAGTCATACTTTCTTTCGATTGTTTGAATTAATTTAGGAGAGTTTTGTGATTAACACTGGTTAATTGTTTTAAATCCTGCATCTCACTGAGATATTTGGCTTGTTGCTTTGGCTGCACCATCTCTTCCTGTTTCCTAGTATGGCTTGTAATTTTTTACTGAAGTCTAGGTATCTGAATATGTTGGTGAATTTACTCTGATGGCCAACTTCTCTCTCTTGCCTATGGTATTTTTTCACAGCTCTTCTTTGATATTTGGTTCAACTTTTTCTAAATCTTCAAAATTGCCCAGCTTAAGTTTTCAAAATCAGGCTAGGGACTCATTTATGGGCCACAGAGTTTCTCCAAGGAGTTAGGGTTCAGAGAGAACCAAAAGCAGTTTTTATCCATGCAATTTCCAGACTGGCCAGAAGACGGTGCTTGTCAGCAAAATTTTCCAAGGAGTTTTTTCACGCTGCTTTCATGTGTTTTTGTCTAACCAGAGCCAAGATTCAAAGTGGGTTCTGATGGTTGAATTCACAGATGAAACCTTCCTGGACTCCCCCTTCCTTTTCCCTTGTAGCAGTTAACAGGGAAAAAGATGTCTGTTCCCCTCGCAGTCAGCTGCAGTGAGTCACCTGTTTTACACCAACTTAATATCTTGGGGGTACAAGAGGGGAGCAGGATTTGGTAACTCACATTTGCTGTTTTGGGTTCTTTGTCTCTCTGTGTCTCACCCTCCTGGGAATTATGTAAGACTCTCCTGGTCTACTGACCACCAGAACATGTCTCTCAGACAGCTTTTGGCTCTTTCACATTTGTTTTTGTGACAGAGTTGAGTCCTGCCTGCCTTCTCAAAATTGTTACTGTTATATTTTCCCTAAATTTCTGCAAGTTATGCTTATTACATTTAATCATCAATCACTCAATCATGCAGTATTATCTAGCTAGGTCTTCTCTAATTTTATTTTTTTTCTTTCACAATATTATCACACATTTTATTACCAATTACAGGGTATTTTTCCATTCTGCTTTGCACACTGTTTTGGATTTCCATTTAACCCTGCAGAACCTCCCCTCTACATATCATGATACCCCATTTTTGGTTTCTGAATTCAAGACTGAGCTGAAAGGAACAAGTCCATTTTCTCCACCGCTTCATTTCAAGAACCAAGCTTGTTATACTTTGCTTTACAGAGCACATTGTTACTGTGTAAAGAAAGATTGACTGAGGGAATGGATGCATATACAGTTAATTGTTCAGTTTAAAAAAACATATTTCCAAAAGCATTGAAGAAGTTTAAAGATTTATAATTGTATTGTCACAATGTCACATAGATCAAATGTTAGTTATACAATCCCAATATTCAAACGATAATGATTTCATTTGGATACACTGAAATTGTAATTTATTTTCTTTTTCTTTATTGTAGAAAGATACCTTTCTTTCCCAGAACCACTGGCAGTATGTACAATGATATTATATTTGTTTCTTTTATCATAGCTGATGGGTTCAGATCATCTTCATTCTTTCCTGCATTCCATTCTATGGTGTGCAATCAGGTGTATCTTAAAATTATAAACTTTGAGTGCACATTTGAAATAGAATATTTTAATAATACTTCAAAAGAGAAACAAAGATAATATACAATATTTCAAAGAATGATTAATTATTGGGAAGATGTGAGAAAAACAAATGGCATACTATACTTCCTTAATTTATGAATACAGATATATTGCCATGATTTCTGGTAATATTGGTAGTTGTTCAAACCCTATAAAATATTTATAATATTTTGATACATTTTACACACTTTTCATAAGAAATTTTTATCTCACACTGTCTCTCTAATTTTGATATGATGGGCTTTGCCTCCTTCCTTATGTTAAAATAATAATAACAGTGAAAAATGCATTTATATAGAGAAATTGTCTATGCACTTTCAGGTATTATGCAACTTAATCATAGTCAGTGCTCATCAGACAGATGCAGTCTTAGTCCAGTGGGGCAAATAGAACTTAAACCCTGAAGCTCAACTTAGAATTTCTCTCTTCTCAAGTGAGTCCTGGGAAATCTCTGATTTTGACCTCAACTCCGTTGTAGGTCAATGAACTATTTCCCAACTAGACACACCTTGTGGTGGTGTTCAGCATGGCCTTGACATGGACTGGACTTTGGGACAGGCTCAGGGGCATTGTGGGTAGGCCTGTCCCATTACTGTCTCATTTATGAATTTGAAAGATGTAGGAAGATAACTTGTACTCATTATATACTGTATCTAGCTCCTTTCTGGTCCACTCTGGACATGCATGAGCCAGGGGAGCTCTTTCCTTTGAGAATTTCTGGATGGCATCACACATGATGTCTCCAAAGTCATACACATTTCCTGATTTCTGGGTGATACACTGCATCTACCTCCTACACCAGGTATCTCTTGAACTGCAATGACCACCAACTTTCCAGTTTAAGGCAGGAGTTACATTAATGGTGAAGCTAGGGCCTCAGTTTTAAGGTCCCCATAATATGCATTGATGTTACTAATAGCACTAATTACATAGCATTACATGGCCAAGGAAATATTTTCAAGGCCAAGTGTTGAGCCAACACCTCATACAGTGAACTTATTCTCTATCCTGCATCTTCTCATTTACACTGTTCTGTGATTGCTCTTTCCTAAGACTGTACTCTTCCAACCAAATTCACTGCAGAAAAGCCCTCTTACACCAACTCCCATTTCCTTTGAAATGGCTGACATGGAGGAAAATGTCTGTTCCCCTCTCAGTCAGCTGCAGATAACAAGGGGCTTTACTTGAACTTAAAATCTTGTGGTGGGGGAGTGGAGCCCATTCTGGGTAGTGCTGTGGTTTGGTAACTCATGTTTGTTGCTTTGGGTGCTTCATCTCTCTGTCCCTCTTCCTCCTAGGAGTTTTGGTGGAATGTGGGAAGGTGAGGTGGATCCTGCATATCTTAAAGCCTACAGATAACAACTGATGCATTTCTATAGAATCAGGAAATTTCCTTGTGTGGAGTGACATAGAACTGTCCCACTGTCTATGAAAGTTAATTAAACTGTTGAAGAGTTGGCTCCTGAATTAGAAATCTCTTTAGGCAACCTCATCTCAGCTACCTTCTACAATTCACCATCTTCAGATATAGAGGTAATAATTTAATCCCCTGACAGTAGTTTTCTTCCATATTTGGTTGCACATTAGGTTGAAGAAAAATGCTAATTTTATTTATCCCTCTCTATCCTTATATTCTTCTAAATTGATATGTGAAGACCAAAAATTAATTAAAAGTCAGGTCTTTCTTATTTTCTATATATATATGGGAGCTTTAATGTATTTTTATTTTGGGATGTGTTTTTTATTTATTTATTTATTTTTTTAATATATTGACTGTTTTTTTCCCCTTCAACCAAGCAGAACTCTCCTATATTAGAACTTTAAATCTTTTTTACTAACACCTCCCCCTTCTCTTTTATGGAGTGTTCATTAGATTTTTTTCAAGATCTTCTCACTCTATCCTAATTAATTTTTAGACTCTTTTCTAAGATTTTTATTTATTTTTATCTTTTCAGTGAATACTGTGTTCTGTCTTACAAAATCATCATTCAAATAATTGTCTGTTTTTCAGAATTATGTCTAAGGTTAAATATATGTATTTAGACATTTCAGGAGGACATACATACAATAGCATTTGGAATATAATTTCATAATTAAGAATCAGGGTATACACAGATGGTTCATCTTTTGGATGATCCTTGGAGTTTTCATTTGCTTAACCACTAAGATGAATGTATCAGTGCAGAGAAAAACTTATCAAGTAAAATAAAATTTATGGAATTTTTAAAAGGAACCATAGGGTTGCTTTTTCTCGATATCCTGATTTTTACAATTTTAAAGAAGAGGGCAATGCAGCTCATCTATCCCATGATGTGATTAAAGAGACAAGTATTGCTGACACTCAAACCTCATCCATAGGAACTCAAAATAAGTAAGTTTCATTTTTCTTATTTATAAGTCATGAGATTTTTAAAAATCTGTAGTGTTTTTCAAGGTATTTGAGGTGAAAATGCAAATGTCATTATCCCTCTCCCCCAAAGATTTTTACTGGCAGTGAGTTAACATTGTTTTTTGCAATCCCTATTATTGCTCACTCATGTCTGCATTTCAAACTTGACTAAGAATTAGGGTTGGCTTTTCTATCAGATTCACTTTTGATTAATAATAATTTGACATCAAAACATCAAAACTCCAAATATCAATTCTCCCTCCCTTTAAATATTTCTGAGAAACACATTAAATATTTATATTCATTAGTCAAAACAATCTTTAACAGAACAAATATTTCTCATGAGACATATTTATTCTGAGCATCTTGAATTAAGTACCCTTTGCTTTTAAGAAGTGGTATGCAATTGCAGGAGTGGAAGTGTTATATTTATACCATTTAATATATTTCATTTTTCTTCATATGTAACCATATTCAGGACTTGTGTGATTGTTCTAATCACTGTTTAAAAACATCTGTGCAAATGGTCTGGCCAACATTCTCCCAATACTGGATCCCATACTGAACATCAGGTTGGATATCTCTCTCCTCTCATCACCATAGGTTTTGGAGAGTCGTGGCAGTAGACTGGCATGACATTGGGCTAGCTCAGGGCCCTTGTGGTTAGGATTTTCCAATCCTAGTCTTATTTCCAAATCTCAAAGAGGACAAAGGAAAAGTGAGATATTCATTATATACTAAAGATCAGTTTCATCATGGTCTACCTTGGAAAACTCTGACTGACACAGAGCCTTTGTGGATGAGACATTTTGACTGGCAAAATATGTTCTTTCTTCAAGAACAGATTCATATTTCTTGAATTCTGGGTTGTATCAATGTTTCTTCTTCCTACAACAGGACTCTCTTGTCCTGCAATTATCACTAACTTCTCAGTAAAGGGCAACATTGAGGCCATGGTCACAGCTGGTATGTTTCCAAAACAGGCCTTTATCCTACTGGAAGCACCAATGACAACCCATGTCACAGCCAAGGGAATATTCTCATTTTCACCTGCAGAGCCAGAATATGCTGCAGGAAACTCATTTCATTTGTTGCATCATCTCACCAACATTACTCTGTGTTTCTTCATGAAGCCTATACTCCATACTCTGCCATGGTCAACCATATTTATTTGTATTTTCAAGATGACATTTCCATAATTAATACTCTTAATTAAGGCTCTTCCTGTCTTCTTCACCACTTTTTTTTTCCATATTCCTATCCAACCCCACAAAATAACATTAGTCAAGCAACATCCCAGGTAATTATGAAGGAAGTGACAAGTTAATTTCAATATCTCCTCTCATATCTACATCAAAATAAGTATCCTCCATCTGCATAGATTGTGATGTGAGGTCCTTATTTATTCCATGCAGGCACTTTGCCCCTCCAATTTCATCTCAACACTTCTATTAATATACCAGCCTTCTATGACTGTGTAATTACCTGAAACTGGGTCCTGAATTCTTTTTAATACCCAAATTCTGCCAATTCCATTGGTGACATCAGAGTGCAGGTAAAGTCCTATTTACCTCTCCAATCATATATGTCCTTTAAATTGTTTATTTTTCACCCACTTGCCTGATGTTATCCAGTAGAATGGTTGCAACATGCTGCATTCAAGGTCTGTTCATGATAGGCTAGAGGAAAAGGGTTTTCAGAGAGAAGGTAATCTCAAATAAATAACCTACATTAACACCTTAAAGGACTAGAAATATAAGAGCAAACTTATTCAAAAGTAGACATAAGTAGGAATATAATCGGTTCCAGAACAGAGGTAAACGAAAGAGAGAATAGAAAAAAATATTAGAGAAAATCAATAAAACAAAATTTATATCTTTATATCTACTTTGAAAGGATCACATTTCCATTTTGAAAACTTAATTCAAAACCACACTAATTTAAAAAGTGAGGAATTTGTAAAAGGATAGAATTATACACCAATAGAAGAGTATAGTGTTTCTGGATACAATCCCTTGATTCCCTGGTCCATTGATTTTTTTTTTTTTTACTTTATTAAAGAAGTTTATTAAGAAATTTAGAGATGTGACCATATATACAAATGAATATTTCCCTTTTTGTTCACATTCAGATATATATTTCAGTGCTATTGTTTTCAAAATATTATGGTCCCATTGATTTTTTGTATGTAAAGAAACTATTTTATTTGCACAAATAATCATGTATAATTTTAATAAAAAAATTTCCAATATCTGGTTTCTTAAGTATGAACTGATTAACTCATTTTTTCATTAATGTTTTTCTTGAAGTATATCATTCACACATGAATGTACATAAATAAGCATATAGTGAAAGTTGTAAACTTAAAAAACAAACATGCATATTATCATACAGGGATCTCATATATCAGTCGACCACCAATCCCTTGCATTGATATGAAACATATATTACAAACTATGAAAGATCATTATCAAATATTACCAATAACTATAGCCAATATCTTACCTTTGGTATAATTTTTTCCTAACTCACCCATTTATAATGAATGGAATTAGTATTATATATTTGTTAGAGTTCAGGAGAGCACATTCTCATATTTGTTCTGTTAACCATAGTCCATTTTCAACCACAGGATTAACTGTGTTATACAGTTCAAAGTCTTGCAAAATTCAATCAAAATACATACAGTGTCCCTCATTTTCCTCAAAGAGTTGTGCTCTCATCACCTCAATTTTAGAATGTTTTCATTATCTGAAAGGAAGAATTGCATACTCCCTTATACAACCACACTTTTTATTCCTTAGAATTGATATGTCTTCTTTGGTATTCCTGAAAAAATATCGCAATATTGGTGTTATCTATCACCCAAAATTACATTAGCTGCAATTTTCCCAATTATCACCATATTTTTAAAACTTTGTAAAGGAAGAACATTCTTATATTTATACTGTTAAACACGATTTTTCTCCATTGCCAAAATCACTGTTATATAGTCCTGTCATTAATTATCTAGCTTTCTTTCAATTGATGTTTACATACACAGCCTAACCCTTTCAGACACAATCATATTTCTAATTCAACAGTGTTACACTCACTCTAATGTGTTACCATCTACTCTATTCATGTCCACACTTTTACAACAAAGCTTATTAAAAATACTACAGGAAGTCGATATGGCTCAAACAGTTGAGTGATTTCCTCACATATGGGAGGTCCTGGGTTTGTTTTCTGGTGTCTTCTAAAGGAAAACAACCAGATAACAAGCAGACAATGAGTGCAAACAATGAGCAAAATAATGAGCAAACAGACAAGGGAGCCATTTTGCGGGGGAAATACTACATGCATTGTCAGCTCCAATTCTCAACCCACCTTCTATCTTCTAAACACTCTAGAGTTTATCTCTGTGGGTTTATTCGTTGTATTTAGTTCATAATACTGAGACCATACAATATTATATCTGGCTTTCATCCAACATAGTCCTCAAGGTTCATCCATGTTGACATATGTATCCCTATTTCATTTCTTCTTGAAGCTTAATAGTATTCCATCATATATATATAGCACATTTTCTTTATCCATTCCTCAGTTGATGGAAACTTTTGCTGTGTCCATATTTTACCAATTGTGAATAATGCAGTTATGAAAATAGTTATGCAAGGTCCTTATTGGTTACTCTATGCACCGAATAACTTTTTCCAACTTTTAACTTTTAACTTTATTGTGTCCTAATGTCTGAGAAGAACCTTGTGTAGACAGCATATAGATGGTTTATATATTTTTATCTGTTCTGCCAGTCTACATCTTTCGATTGGGGAGTTCAATGCATTAACATTCAGTACTATTAGTGTAAAGCATTAATTGCTTTGTCCATTTTGTCCATTGGTTTCCATTCTCATATCTTACTATTCTGTATCTTTTTACCCTTTTAGTTACTTTTAATAATAACCTTTATTTCTACACTCTTCTCCATCTCTTGCCCTTGTATTTTCACTTCAGGTTGTAGCACTCCCTTTAGTATTCCTTGTAAATCCAGTCTTTTGTTAACATACTTCTTCAGTTTTTGTTTGTCTGTGAGGACTTTAAACTTAGCCTCATTTTGAAGGACAGTTTTGCTGGATAAAGAATTCTTGGCTGGCAGTTCTTCTCTTTTAGTAGTTTAAATACATAATACCACTTTTTTCTTACTTCAGTAGATTCTAATGTGAGACCAGCACTTAGTCTTATTGAGATTACTTTGTATGTGATGCCTTTCTTTTCTTTTGCTGCTTTCAGAATCCTGTTTTAATCTTTGGTATTTGTCTTTCTGAATTGTATGTGTCTCATAGAAGGCCTATTCAAATTCATTCTTCTGGGGGTATATTGTCCTTCTTGGATATTGATATTTATGTCCTTCATAAGAGTTGGGAATTTTAAGTTTACTTGCTCAAATGTTTTCTTCTGCCCCTTTTCTGTTCTCTTCTCCATCTGGGACTGTGATAATGCACATGTTTGTGAGTTTTACATTTTCATTCAACTCCCTGAGACTCTGTTCCATTTTTTCCATTCTTTTCAAATTTTATTCTCCTATCCTTTCAAGTTCGGATGTTTTCTCCTGGGTTTCACTGATTCTGTCATCCGTCAATTCAAATCTGCTATTATATGCATCTAATGTGTTTTGGATCTCATCCATTGTGACTTTCATTCCCATAAACTCTGTTACTTTTCTTTTCAGTCTTTCAAATTTCTCTTTATGCTCTCTCCATATATTCTTAATATCCTTTAGCACTTTAGTCATATTTTCCTTCAAATCCTTGAATTGACTTAGGAGATTTATGTGATTATCAATGATTAGTTGTATTGAATCCTGTGTTTTGTCAGGATTTGGGGTTTGTTACTTTGGCTGGTCGTCTCACCCAGTCTGTTAATATGGATTGCAATTTTTTGACTAAATATGTTGGTGAATTTACTCTGTTGGTTAATGTCTCTTTTGTGCCTAGTGGATTTGTTTCATAGCTCTTCTTTGATTTCTGGTTCAACTTATTCTAAGTCTTTAAACTTTCTCCGCTAAAGTTATTAAAATAGGGCTAGAGTCACACACATGGGACACAGTGCCAATGCAAGGGGCTTGGGAAGAGACACTCCATAGAATGTTATTCCCCTTGCAGTTTCTCAGCTGGCCAGCAGATGACACCCAACAAGCTGTAACTTTCAACCTCCAATTACCAGTGGACAAGCATAGCCATAGCTGAGATTAAAAGTGGACTATGGGTAGGCAAGATGGCATTGGCTTAGGTAGGCGCTTACCATCTCTCTTGCAGAGGATGGCTGATTGGGGACAAGATCCTGCCCAAGTGGGCTGTTCTGGGATCCCATGGAGTGAGAGCCTTTGGAACATCAATCTAGAGGGAGCTGGACAGGGAGGTGGATTGCTCAAGATAAAATTGTGAGATTTTCCCAAGCTGGAAATCATGGATATGGACAGCTAAGCCCCAACCTCGGGGCAAAGGGTTAGGGTGAGTCTCAACTCCCACCAGCCACCTGTTGAGAGGAAGCATTCTCCAAGAGTGGGAGGGTTCTGGCAGAGGGTGGAGAAGGGTTTCCTTTCTGTAAGTTTGTTTGCCTGGACCCCCTTGGAGCTTTGGGGAGCACATCAGTTGGCTTGAAGTGGCACTGGGCTGAGGGGAGAGAGGAACCTGCTGAGGAAGCCTGTTTACCTAGCAACCCTGGGATACAGAGACTTGGCTCAGGAGAGGGCAGAGTCAGCCAATTTTATAGTTCTGTGCTGAGGAGTATCAGAGTTTCAGCTCCCCTTGGGGGGTCAGGCAGTTGGAAGTATTTGATAAGTTTCCACAAGCCTGTTTGGGGTCCTCTGGGAGGAAGGGGTGGTCTAGAAGAGGCTTGTAAATCATTTTGGTGTGGTGAACTTGGCTGTCTGGACACCCTTAGAGCTTTGGGTCACACACCACACAGCTTGAAGTGGCACTGGGCTCAGGGGAGAGGTGAATCTGCTGAGGAAGCCTGATTTACATAACCGCCCTGGGATACAGAGGCTTAGCTTGAGAGAGGGCAGACTCAGCTAATTTAATAGTTCCACACTGAGCACTACCAGAATTTCAAATCCCATAAGGGAGTAAGGCAGTTGGTAGTGCTATTTAGGGTACCCTGGGAGAAGGCAGTAATCTAGAAGAAGCTTATAAACCATTTCAGTGAGGTGAATTCAGTCATCAGGGTTCCATTTGAATTTCAAAGGGAAATCAACCTGACTAGGAGAGAGGAGGGGGGATCTGCACATACAGCTTGCTGGATCCTGATGCCACAGGAGAGTAAAACCTTTGAAGGAGAAAGTGACTAAGTAGTTTTCTGAATAGCTAACTGACCCAATTAGTAAGTTAGCTCAGTGGAGGTATTTATGTATTGATTATATGAGGTCCCTAGTTTGATTCCTAGCTCCTGTAAGAGTAGTGATTCACCAAGATATCTAACATCCAGCTGATAACATAAGACAGGGAAAACATAGACATTATTGTTGTACTAACTTCTTTTGGGGCCCTTATTTCTCAAAAAAAAAAAAAATTACTTAGAAATTTTTTTACCTTAGTTAACTCACTAAAATATGCCTCAAAACCTGCAGAGAGAAGCATACAGACAATTGATTGATGAAGACAGGGAGACTGAAAGGCTGTAAAATGGCCCAAGAAAGAATGCTGTTCTTCCTTAGCTTTGTTTGACTGCTTGCTTGTGTGTTTGTTTGGTTTTTCTTGGTTTGCTTGTTTTTTCTTGCTTTTATTTCCCATTTCCTCCCCCTGCTTTTTAAAAAAATTAGGTGCTGCTAGCTTGTTTCTTTTTTGCTGTGCTTCTTTTTCTTTGATTTCCTATTTTCTGTGTATATTGTTTATGTCTACCAATGCTGTCTCTTTTCCTTCCTTCATTTATCTATCTTCTGCATTCTGTTATGGTTCTTAAACTCCATCTTTTTTCATTAGTCCTCAAAATCACTAGTTTCAATTTCTATCTTGTCTATTCTTTTTTCTTTTTTTTTTTAATTGACTTTTTCCTTTCAGT
>JAQZBX010016303.1:0-11374 GCA_029593785.1 Cabassous unicinctus | reverse complement strand
TTCATTTTACTAAATATTATACAGCTCCTCTTCTAACTTTTATTAATATTATTATCCTTTTCCCTTTCTTACCTCTTCTGATTCCTCTTTCCCTAATCTTTTTCCTTCAAAGGAACATAGAAAAAAGCAAGGAAAAGAACAAGAACAACAAAATGTCAAAGAGAAAACTTAACACACACAGAGAAACATCAGCTAAATAAAATCCTGGGCAGAGAGAGAAGCTAATCAACTGAATAAAACCATCAAAATAAAATGATGATCAGAGGGCAACAAAAAATTGCAAACCATACTGAGAAAAGGAAGACATGGACCAGTGCAATAAACAAACTAAAAACCAGGAAGAGATGCAGAACATTGAACAAGTAATCAAAGCTATCCAAACAAATATCATTGACCAACTTAATGATGTGAAAAAGAAATTAAGGATATTATGAAGGCATTAGGAGAACATACTGAAGAAATTGTAACCATACATAAAAAATAATGGATATGATGGTGATGCATGGCACAATCAAAGAAATAAAAAAGATGCTGGAATCACATAACAGAAGATTTCAACAGGCAGAAGAAAGAATTAGTGATGTGGAAGACAGTACATCTGAAATCAAACAGAGAGTAGAACAAATAGATAAAAAGACAGAAAAAAATCCAGCAGGAACTTAGGGATTTAAACAAAAACACAAAATGCTCAAGCATATGCATTATAGGCATCCTAGATGGAGAAGGGAAAGGGAACTCAAGGAGTGTTGAAGGAAATAATGGATGAAAATTTCCCAAACCTATTGAGCGAGATAAATATACATGTCCAGGAAGCACAGCACACCCCAAACAGTATAAATTCCAACATGCCTACTCCAAGATATATAATCGTCAAAATGACCAATGATCAAGACAAAGAGAAAATAAAGGCAGCAAGAGAAAAGAGAACCATCACATTCAAGGGAAGCACAATAAGATTAAGTGTTGATTTCTCATCTGAAACCATGGAAGCAAAAAGACAGCGCTATGACATAGTCAAGGAATTAAATGAAAAACTTCCAGCCATGAATTCTCTAACCAGCAAAGCTGACATTCAAAAATGATGGATAGTTCAAAATATTCACAGATAAACAGAAATTAAGTGAGTATGACAATAAGAAACCTGCACTTCAAGAAATACAAAAAGAAGTTCAAAATGTTGAAAGGAAAAAAAACAGGAGAGAGAGAGGTGGAGGAGAGTGTAAGAACAACTAAAAAGAAAAACAGAGAACCAGAATCAACATATGACATACATAAATCCAAAGAAAATATGGCTGATATACGAAATTCGTTGAGAGTAATAACATTGAATGTTAAAGGATTAATCTCACCAGTTAAGAGACACATATTGGCAGAATGGATAAGGAAATATGATCTATTTATATTCTGTCTGCAAGAAATCCACCTTAGACCCAGGGATTCAAAGAGGTTGAAAGTGAATGGCTGGAAAACAATTTTACAAGCAAAGAATAACGAAAAAAGGGCAGGAGTAGCTATCCTAATATCGGGCAAAATAGACTTTAAAGGTGATAGCCCACAACCTTCTCTTCTCTTTCTCTCTCGTAAACCTGTCTTTCAGACAATGGTTTTCAGAGGCTGCTCACTTTCATCAATTCATATCAGTGAGGTCATGTACTGTCCATCCTTCAATGCCTGGCTTGCTTCTCTCAACATAAAGTCTTCAAGATTCATCCATGCTATTCAGTGTGTTAGCTCTTTATTCCTTCTTACACCTGAGTAATATTCCATTGTATGTATTTACCACATTTTGTTTATCCATTCATCTGTTGATGGGCACTGGGGTTGATTCCAACTTTTGGCAATAGTGAACAATTCTGCTATGCACATTGGTGTACATGTATCTGTTCATGTCTTTGCTTTCAATTTTTCTGGATATATACCCAGCAGTGGAATTGGTGGATCAAATGGAAGATCTATAGTTAGCTTTTTGAGGAACTGCCAAACTGTCCTTCACAGTGGCTGGATCATTTCACAATCCCACCAGCAGTGGGTTAGGGTTCCCATTCCTCCACATCCTCTCCAATACACATAGTCTGCTGTTTTTTTAATAGCCACTGTTCTAATGGGTGTAATATGACATCTCATTGTAGTTTTGGTTTGCATTTGCCTAATAGCTAGTGATGTTGAGCATTTTTTCATGCACTTTTTAGCTATTTGTATTTATTACTTGGAGAAGTGTCTTTTCAAGTCACTTGCCCATTTTTTAAATGGGTAATTTGTCTGTTTATTTTTGAGGTGTAGGGTTTCTTTATATATGCAGAATATTAGTCTCCTATCAGATATATGGTTTCCAAATATTTTCTCCCATTGAGTAGGTTGCCTTTTTATTTTCTTGATAACGTTCTTTGAGGTGCAGAAGATTTAATTTTGAGGAGATCCCTTTAATCTATTTTTTCTTTTGCTGCTCATGCTTTGGGTGTGATGTTCATGAAACCATTTCCTATTACAAGTTCCTGTAGATGGTTCCCAACATTATCTTCCAAGGTCTTTATGGTCTGGGTTCTTTTATTTAGATCTTTGAACCATCTTGAGTTGATTTTTGTATAAGGTGTGAGATGGTGTTTCTCTCTTATTCTTTTGGATATGGATATCCAATTCTCAAAGCACCACTTGTTGAAGAGGCCATTGTCTCCCAACTGAGTAGGCTTGGTGGTCTTGTTGATTATCAGATGACTGTATATGTAAGGATTTATATAGAACTCTCGATTCTGTTCCATTTGTCAGTATGTCTATTCTTGTGCCAATACCATGCAGATTTGCACACTGTAGCTTTGTAGCATGTTTTAAAGTCAGGTAGTGTGATATCTCCATCTTCATTACTATTTTCAATATGTCTTTGGTGATTCGGGGCTTCTTACCCTTCCAAATATATTTTGTAGTTAGTTTTTCCAGTTCCTTAAAATATAGTGTTGATTTTTATTGGGATTTTTATCTGTAGATTAGTTTGGGTAGGATAGACATCTTGATGTTCTTTAGTCTTCCTATCCATGAACATGGAATATTCTTTCATTTATTTAAGTCTTCTTTGATTTCCATTAACAATTTTGTGTAGTTTTCTGTATATATGTCCTTTGCATCTTTAGTAAAATTTATTCCTACATATTTGATTCTTTCAGTTACTATGGTAAATTATATTTTTCCTCGATTTCCTCCTCAGATTGCTCTTTATTGGTGAACAGAAAAAATACTGATTTTTGAGCAGTAATCTTATAGCCTGCAACGTTACTGAACTGCTTTTTAAGTTTTATAAGCTTTGTTGTATATTTCTCTGGGCTTTCTATGTATAGGATCATGTCGTCTGCAAATAATGAAATTATTACATCTTCTTTTCCAATTTGGATGCCTTTTATTTCTTTTTATTGCCTCAGTGCATGAGCAAGTACTTCTAAGACAATGTTAAATAAGAATATTGATAGTGGACTTCCTTGTCTTCTTCCCATTCTCAGAGGGAAGGATTTTAAGATTTTACCATTGAAGTTGATGTTAGCTTTGGGTTTTTCATACATACCCTTTATCATTTTCAGAAAGTTTCCATCTATTCCTATCTTTTGCAGAGTTTTTATCAGGAAAGGGTTCTGTATTTTATCAAATGTTTTTTCTGCATCTATAGAGATGATCGTGTGATTTTTTTTCTTTCAATCTGTTTATGTGGTGTATTACATTGATTGATTTTCTTATATTGAACCATCCTTGCATACCCGGGATGAAACCCACTTTGGCCATGGTGTATAATTCTTTTCATATGTTGTTGAATGCAATTACCAAGTATTTTGTTGATGATTTTATCATCTAGGTTCATTAGAGAAATTGGTCTGCAATTTTCCTTTCTTGTGGTTTCCTTGTTTGACTTTGGTATTAGGGTAATGTTGGCTTCATAGAATGATTTAGGAAATGTTCCTTCTACTTCTATTTTTTGGAAGATCTAAGCAGGATTGTTGTTAGCTCTTTCTGGAATGTTGGGTTGAATTCATCTGTGAAGCCATCTGGCCCAGGGCTTTCCTTAGTGGGGAGGTTTTTGATGACTCTGTGTATCTCTTTATCTGTATTTGAACTGTTGAGTTCATCAATTTCTTCTTTAATCAATGTAGGCTGTGAATTTCTAGGAATTTGTTCATTTCCTTTAAATTATCATTCTTCTTGGCATATAATTTTTCAAAGTATCCTCTTTTGATACCCTTTGTTTCTGTGTGGTCAGTAGTGATATCTTCTTTCTCATTCCTTATTTTGTGTATTTGCATCTGCTCTCTATTTTTCTTTGTTAGTCTAGCTAAGGGATTGTCAATTTTATTGATCTTCTCAAAGAACCAGCTTTGAGTTTTGCCATTTTTTCTAGCACTTTCTTATACTCTGTTTCATTTATTTCTCCTCTAATCTTTGTTACTTCCCTCTTTCAACCTCCTTTAGGTTAAGTTTGTGGTTGTTTTTTTCAATTCCTCCATTTGTGCAGTTAGGTGTTCAATTTTAGCTCTTTCTTCTTTTTTAATATATGTATTTATGGCTATGAACTTCCCTCTCAGGACAGGTTTGCCTGCATCCCATAGGTTTTGATATGTTGTGTTGTCATTTTCATTAGTTTCAAAGTAGTTACTGATTTCTTTTGAGATTTCCTCCTTGATTCACTGTTTGTCTAAAAGTGTGTTGTTTACCTTCCATATCTTTTGGTCTAATCTGGTTCTCTGGCCCGTAGTAATTTCCAATTTCATTCTATTGTGGTCAGAGAAATTATGTTGTATAATCCCTGTCTTTCTGAATTCATTGAGAGTTGTTCTGTGGCCTAGCTTGTGGTCTATCTTGGAGTATGATCCATGTGCACTTAAGAAGAATGTATATTTTGCTGTATTTGGGTGGAGTGTTCTGTATATGTCTATTAGGTCCAGGTCCTCTAATATATTATTCATAGTCTTTGTTTCTTTATTGATTCTCTGTCTAGATATTCTCTCTAATGTTGATAATGGTGTATTAAACTCCCCCACTATAATTGTAGAGGCATTTATTTCTCCACTTAGTTTTTCCAGAGTTTGCCTCATGTATTTTGAAGCATCCTGGTTAGGTGCACAAATGTTTATGATTACTCCTTCTTCTTGAGAGATTACTTCTTTTACTAATACGTAGTGTCCATCTTTGTCTCTTACAATAGTTTTGCATTTAATATCTATTTTGTCTGATATTAGGATAGCTACTCATGCCCTTTTTTGGCTACTTTTTTCTTCTAAAATTGTTTTCCATCCTTTCAATTTCAGTGTCCTTGAATCCTGGGTCAAAGGTGGGTTTCTTGTAGACAGCATATAGATGGATCATATTTCCTTATCCATTATGCCAATCTTTGTCTCTTGACTGGTGATTTTAATCCATTATCATTCAGTGTTATTACTCTCAACGAATTTCTTACATCAGCCATATTTTCTTTTGGGTTTATGTATGCAATATGTTGTTTTTATTTCTATTTTGGTCTTTTTAATTGTTCTTACACTCTCCTCCAACTCTCTCTCCCCTGCTTTTTCCTTTCAACTTGTAGAACTTCCTTTAGTATTTCTTGAAGTGCATGTTCCTTAATGGCATACACTCAATTTCTGTTTATTTGTGAATATTTTGAACTCTCAATCATTTCTGAATGCCAGTTCTGCTGGATAGAGATGTCATGGCTAGAAGATTTTATCTTTTAGTACTTTGACTATGTCATACCCATGTCTTCTTGCCTCCATGGTTTCAGCTGAGAAATCAGCCCTTTTTTTATTGTGTTTCCCTTGTATATGATGGCTCTCTTTTCTCTTGCTGCCTTGAGTATTTTCTCTTTGCCTTGAACATTGGACATTTTGACAAGTATATGTTTTGGAGTAGGCCTGTTGGGATTTATAATGTTTGGCATGTGCTGGGATTCCTGGACATGTACATCCATCTCCCTCAATAGGGTTGGGCATTTTTCTGCCATTATTTCCTTCAACACTCCTTCTGTTCCCTTTCTCTTCTCTTCTCCTTCTGGAATGCCTCTAATGCATATGTTTCTTTGTTTTGTGCTGTTTGTTAAATCCCTAAGTCCCTGCTGGATTTTTTTTATCTTTTTATATCTGTTCTACTATCTGTTTGATTTCAGATGTACTGTCTTCCAGATCTCTAATTCTTTCTTTTGCCTGTTCAAATATGCTGTTATATGAATCCAGAATGCTTTTTCTTTCTTTGATTGTGCCATTGATGACCATCATATCTGTTGTCTTTTTATGTATGTTTACAATTTCTGCAGTATGTTCTCCCAGTGTCTTCTTAATATCCTTAATCACTTCTTTAACGTCAATAAGTTGGTCCAAGATATTTGTTTGGAAAGCTTTGATTCATTTTTTCGATGCTCTGCATCCCTTCCAAGTTTTTAGTTTGTTCATTGGACTGGTCCATGTCTTCCTGTTTCTCAGTATGGTTTGTAATTTTTTGTTTACCTGTCATCATGATTTTATCTTGAAGGGTTTATTCAGTTGCTTAGATACTCTCTCTGCTCTAGAGTTTTATTTAGCTGGTGTTTCTGTGTATGTGTTAAGTTTTCTCTATGACACTTTGGCCTTCTTATTCTATGTCCCTACTTCTTTCTATGTTCCTTTGAAGCCAAAAGATTAGGGCCAGAGGAATCAAAAGGGGTGTGAAAGGATGAAGGATAATAGTAATATTTATAAAAGTTAGAAGAGGGGCCATATAAATCTTAGTAAACTGAATATTTAACTTATGTAGGCAGTGTAGAGTAATAGGAGAAAAAGGTGCAGTACATACAATGGACTGGGAAACCAAATAGAGGAAAATGTATATGATTTATAAGGCCAGAATGATGCAGAGAGAGAGAAAGAATAAAGAAAGGGCTGAAACGAAAAAGTTAATAATAATAAAAAAAGAAGAAAGCAGAATAGATAAAATAGAAATTGACACCCCTGAGGTTGCAGACTAATGAGAAAAGGTCGTATGTAAGAACCACAACAGAAAGTAGGAGGTAGAAAGGTGAAGGAATGAAAAGAAATAGTGTTGGGAGACAAAATCAATATAGACAGAGAATGGGAAATCATGGAAGAAGAAGCACAGCAAAGAAGAGACAAGTTATTAGCACCTAATTGAAAAAGAAAGAAAGAAAGAAATGAAAAAGGGGGGAAGGAAGAGGAAAGAAAAGCAAGAGACAACAAACAAACAAAGAAAAACCAAACAACCACCCAAACAAGCAGTCAAAAAAAGCTAAGGAAGAACAGTGTTCCTTCTTGGGCCCTTGTGGAGCTTCTCAAACTTCTTGTGTTCATCAATCAATTACCCTTCAGGGTTCTATCTGCAGCTTTTGAGGCAGATTTTAGTGATTAAGCAAAGTTAAAAAAAAGATTTATGTGACCGTCTTTTTTTTGGTTTTTTTTTTTTTTTGGAGAAATAAGGGACTCAAAAGAAGGCCTCTTCTAGACCACCCCCACCACCGAGGGGACCCTAAATAAGTTTGTGAAACTTATCAAGCACTTCCCACTACCTGGCCTCCCCAGGAGATCTGAAGCTCTGACACCTGTCAGTGCAGAATGATAAAATTGGCTGACTCTGCTCCCTCCTGAGCTAAGCCTCAGTATCACAGCGCTGTTAGGTAAATCAGGCTTCCTCAGCAGATTTACCTCTCCCCTCAGCCTGGTGCCACTTCAAGCCAGCTGATTTTTCCCCAAAGCTGTGAGGGGGTCCATGCAACCAAACACACAGAAAGGAAACCCCTCTCCACCTTCTATCAGAACCCCCCCACTCTTGGAGAATGCACCCTCTCACTGGGGAGCTGGCGGGAGTTGGGGCACATACCTGGGCAGCTAGTTAAATCAGACTTCCTGATCAGATTCGCCTTTCCCCTCAGCCTCATGCCTCTTCAAGCCAGCTATTTTGTGCTCCAAAACTGCAAGGGGGTCCTGTCATCCAAACCCACAGAAAGGAAACCCCTCTTTAACCTCCACCAGAACTCTCCCACTCTCAGAGAATGCTCCCTTTCACTGGGTTGCTGGCAGGAGTCGGGGCTCATCCCAGTCTTTTTCCCTGAGGGTGTGGCTCAGCCATCTGTATCCACTACTACAGCCATGGAAAAACTCACAATTCTTGACGAGCAATCCACGTCACCATCCAGTTCCCTCCAGGTCAATGTTCCCAAGGTTCTTGCTCCATGGGCCCCCAGAAGAGACCAATCAGGCAGGATCCTGTCCCCAATCAGCCATCCTCTGAGAGTGAGATTGTGAGTCCCCCATCCTAATTCATTTTCTTTCTCCCAAGTTTAACAAGGCCTTCAGCATGTCCTTGAGACAAAATTGCCCATCAAATAAGTCCTGCATCTCCTAGGACCTGGTCAGCATTAGTATTGCTCCCAAGTTTGAACCTTGGCTCAGAGTACCCTTGAAGCCTCCTGCCTTTCTCACAACATTGGGAAGGTCCCAGAAGAGCAGCTGGGCCCTTGGGGCTTTATGTCTCTGCATGTGGTGGAACAAGGGGTGCATTCTCAGGGCCAGCATAGTATGTACTGATTTTAATACAAAAAAAATAGTTTTATTTCATTGTTTTTCATGAGAAGTAGATAGATAACCTGTTTGGAAATACTGGATTCATGCTTAATTAAATAAAATGCTCCAGGGAGACTCCTGAGTGTTATGGGCCCAGATCCCACTGCAGGATGAAGACAGGAATCTCTGGGCTACAGGGGAGGTAGGACAGGCAGGGCAAGGCAAGGTGAGGAGGGATTATTTGGCAGGGCCCAGGCCTTCTTCTCCTAAGGGCAGCCTATGTCTCATTTCTCAGTCTGTGTTCTTGTCAGTTTGGGGAAATCTTCTTAACTTATCTGTGATAAATTGATGGACAACCACGCACAAGGATGTGAGACCTCACTTCTGAGTCTGGTCCTTCAGAAAGACCTCTGTAGAATCCAAGCTTGTGTTCCATTTTCTCTGTCTGGACTCTGTATCCCTGTGCACCCTTCCCCACTGTGCTCTATGCCAGTGCCTGTGCATAGCTGCTGCCCAAACCTTTCTGTCAGGGCACTTTCTGCTTTGGCTTCTGGAAGCACAAATGTCTTGTGGACCCCCCACCTCTGGTTTCCTGCTGCACCCTCCATAGGCCATTAACCCTGCACTGCCCTGTGAGCTCCCTCTGGTCTCCCCTCTTGACTGTTTATCCATTTCCCCAGAGCCAGGCAGGCTAATCTGATAGTCTTGTTGTCATCATATTGGGATCTGTTTTATAACTGGGCTCCATATCTCGAGCTGCTCTCCTGACTCCATCTCCACCTGCTTGCTGGACACCTGCACCTGATGCCTCACAGTAATTCTGACCTGCCCTAACCTCCAGTCTCCTCATTCTCATCAGATTTTGGATGGTTCCCTGACATTTTTACACAAATCTTTCACTATATTAGCCACAACCAGTCCATTTTAATTCCTCAGTGTCACAGGAAGCATTACTTCATGTTCATCTCCATTCAATACACAATTGAAGATGAATCAGAAAATGTAAGTACAACCCCCCCCTCACTGACCACTGGACACAACATTGTCCAAATCCCTTACTTGTATTCAAAATATCATATGATTACATGTATTCTTAAAATTCTGGATGGTATTTCTCAAAAGAAAATAGTTTATGTATGTGTGTTGGGGGAAAGGTGACACAGGCTTACTGTGTAGAGATGTCCTGTCCACACACACCTATTATTCCCCTTCCTCCTGGGATCACAGTTAACACACATTTCCATCCCCTTGACACCAGGGAAAATCATATGATAGATAACAAAAAATGGAATGTGCACAGGGATAATCTATGCTGCTTGAAGCCAAGGGAAATTAGAATACACCCACCCAGAATCCCAAATTCTCTTTCATTCTGTATCTAACTCTCTGTCCACCAGCTTAAGATGCCATCTTACAAATTGATGTGTGTCTGGGTTCCTGAATAATTGCATGAATCTGATTCCACTCTTTACCAAGGCTTCCCACCTAAACACCTTATAAATGAAAGTGGGCAATCCATTTGTCTTTCTTATTATATTTTTATTCCATTGAGTTTTGTGGTTATTTGTTATAATTCTTTGAGCACATTAATAGATAGAGCTGATCAAATACATGTGGACAATTAGAACTCAGGAGAGCCAAGCTGAATGTTTAGTAAACAAGCTAAAAACCAATCAGGAGGAAAATATCCAAAAACCTTCATGTCAACACCTGTGCTTTGTCAAAACTGGGAAATATAGAGGCAAAATACTTAATAATTATTAAATTTGTCTTCTTGTGAGGGTAAGTCTGAGCTTAAGTGTTAATTATTGATTATTTCCTGCTTACCTCAGTGTCTGACACAGTGGACATTTTATATAAAATCTCTTGCTATTAATATCTCTGGATAAGAGAATTAGGCATTTGTGGAAACAAGCAGGGTGTAATGAAAAGTAAGGCCTCTGCACATGGAAATTCAATATCCATGAAAGACAGAGGTAATAAAGATGCAGAATTTTGGTGTCTACAGATGCACAGTGGGGGATGAGTCAAGAATGAGGTTGTGACATGTCTTGGTTTATGTGCATGCCCTGGTCTATGCTCAGGATGACACTGAGTGTATGGTTGAGTTCAGCTCATGAAGGCATCTCTCTGGGGTCCCAGGATTGGGAAGTGTTAATGACTAGTTACCACTTTGTCCAAAACTCACTATGCTCCAGTGGTTCCTGATATTTTCCCCAACCTTATTCTCAGAGCCAGACTTCAATTTAATTCTGTCATGTAGGTCAGAGTTGTGCAACTATCACACCAATATAAATTTACAACATATACAGCACCATAGAAGAAACTCCATACTCAGTAGTATTTCTCCATTCCCCCTCCCCTATCCTCTGGCAATCATTAATGTGCTTTCTGTCTGTATGGGTTTGGCTGTTCTGGAAATTCCAAATAAATAGAATAATAAAATAAATGCTCTCTACTAAATGCCTTCTTTCACTTAGCATAATGTTTTCAAGGTTCTTTCATGTACCTGCTTATATATATCTCTCTCTACTAGATTAATAATTGCTAAATAATATTCCATCATATATATATGCTCCCAATTTTTATTTATTCACCACTTCAAGGATATATGGGTTGATTCCAATTTTGGGCTATCACAAATAATGCTTCTCTGTACATTTGTGTACAACTTGCTATGGTTGATCTTTGATTTCAATTTTCTTGGGTAAATGAAAAGCAATAGAAATGCTGGGTTATAGGCAACATTATACATAAATATTTGAGGAACTTGGAAATATGAATTTAAATTTCCAAGAAGGACAATGCACCTCAAAAACAATAAATCCAAATAAATCTACCCCAAGTCACCTATTATTCAG